>LZPO01076085.1:27173-38163 GCA_001675575.1 Neotoma lepida
AGCCGGTAGGCATCAGATGAAGCAGACTCTTTCTTATCCCTTTTAACTTGACTTCTTGTTTGCACTTGGGGAAGCACAATTAATTGTGGAAGTCTCTGGCCTGTCTTTACCACAGAAATTCCATTAGGTGAGTGAATCATTACCTTGATTTCTGCTACATAGTCAGCATCAATCACTCCAGAAGCAACAAAAANCCCCTGCACGGTGGTACTACTACTCCCCAGCAATAACCCTACAGTGCCTTCGAGCAAAGACCCATAAACACCAGTAGGGAGAGCTTGCACCTGCATTTCAGGAGGTAAAACTGGGTAGGTGGAAGAGCTGAGATCCAATCTGGCACTGCCTGGGGTTGCTCGGTAGAGGTCCTGAATGGATTTCCTTGTGGAGGGACAGACTGCTGAATCGCCCGGTAACACTGCTTTTTTGCGGCCTAGGGCTGGCCCCTTTGTCCATTTCCATGCAGAGGATTCCCCTGGGCATCCTTCCTTGACATGGATTCATTAGCCCAATGCTTCCCCCTCTCTTACCTCTTGGGCACAAACCAGGTTTCTTATTTGCCCCTATGCCTTTTCCCTTATCAGGACACTGCTTGACCTGGTGCCCCATCTGACCACACCCAAAGCAACTTCCAGGAGGTNCCATAGCTCTCCCTCGACTCAGGCCATNATTTCTTTGTTGGGAGAGAACATCCTTGACTGTCTTTCCCTNTAATGCAGCAGCCATAACTATCCTTTGATTATATGAAGGCCCAATATCTGAGCAAAGTCAAATATAATCAGAGCTCTTGCCCTTCTAAAAGGTCTCAAAGCAACCTGACAAGCAGCATTAGCATTTTCATAGGCTAGCTGTTTAACAAGTTCAAGTCCAGCTTCTATATCCCCAATTAACCTGCCTGATGTCTGCCTTAGCCCAGAGACCAAGTCCTGAAATAATTCANCAGGNCCTTGCTTTTATCTTTGTTAAATCCTCAGTCTGCCTTCCAGAAGGTGGAAGCTTATTCCAGGCCTTCCTGGCAGCTGCACTAACCTAGGCATACATTGCCATATCAAAATTTAACTTCAGAGAGGCAATCTCTGGCCATCCGTTTCCAATCTCTAGGAGGCAAGGCCTCTATAGCCATGTTTTCTAGCCGAGTCTGTATAAAGGAGATGCAATGGGCCCATACTGAAAGCATGCCATTCAGACAGTCCTTGGTATAGGGGAGTATAGATTGAGAAATAATACATATGAAAAATGGAGATGTAGACGTAAAAGAAAAAGACAGAATAAGTTCGGGAGGGCTCTGGGTCAATACCACAGTCGCNCTGTGGTGGTTTTATACACCAGCAATCTGTCTAAGGCATTGTCTGCACTGTGCTGGAAGTCGAAGGGGNAGGCAGATAAGAAAGATGATCATGTAACAGGGCCAAGTCTATGTCCTGCGAGGGGAAGTGTGTGGCAAAATGAAATCCATAGAGTCCACACACTGTGGTGGGTCACGAAGAATGGCTGTGTGTTGAACTGAGGGGTGGACAAAATCAGGAATGTGGGCAAGTGCCACCTCCAACAGTAGCAANCTGTTTTCTCTGTCTAGCCCTCAAAGATGAGCTGAAGTACCNAGATTATTCTAAAAAGATACTTTGAGATAATGGAGAATCATAAAAAGTCAGGTAGGAGGGTATGCTGGGTGTCCATAAGAAAGCCTTGTGTGTTTTTTGGTTGGTTTTTGTTTTATATAGGAAGGGAATAATACCTCTCCAGCCAAGACCCATGGATGAAGAGGTCTACAGGTATGGGAATAGCACAGAGCTTAATTCTTTGTTGCAGGAGGAGGACCATGGTGACCTAGCACAAGATGGGTCCATCCATCTCTGTACTAGTCCAAGAGGGCAAAGTGTCTTCTATAGGGCTGGGAAACTCCTTCCAAGGTCGAGAGCCTGGTCTGGTGGTGGTGGTGCACTGGCTCTGAAGAGTTGGCACAGGGAGACCACCTGCTGAGAAGAAATAGGGAAAAACCTGGGTAACTTAGGGGCATCTAGTCGGATGACTGGGCTAGGTGCTTAAGTGGGCAGCTGGTACGATATCAGGTTAGAAGTGTTGTGGATTCAGATGCCCAGGGTTTCAAGCATTTGTGGAACAGCCTAGGGAAGAAACCAGGAGCTGTGGTGCTCAGGAGAAAAAAAAGGTCTGGGCCAGATATGGAGTCTCTTTAAAAGTTCTGTATATATGGGGAGGGGGGGTATGGTTGGGAGATGTGCTGGTGCATGTGTGTGGCGGTCCAGCGGGTGGGCAGCTTCGAGTGTTCTATTTGTCGACCTTGATTGAAATACAAGGTCTCTCGTTCACCATTGTGTGTGCCAGGCTAGCTGGCACNTGGACNTCTGGAGATGCTGCTGTTTCTGTGTTTCATCTCGNTGTACGNGTNCCAGGATCACAGACCTGTGCTAACTGCGCTCAGCTTTACAGTAGGTTCTGGGGATCAAACTCAGATGCTTATACTTGTCTGGCAAGCACTTTAGCCACTGAGGCATCTCCCCAGCCCTGGACAGGGGAACTTGGGAGTCATTAGCATACAAATAAAAATCTTGAGTTGGTGGGGGCACAGAGGAGAAGCAGTGGGCTCGGAGTCTCTGGCCTGTTCAACGCTTCCACCTCAACCCAAAAAGCTGCATTTCTTCCCTCCCACTAGTTTCTTTTTCTAGGAGGATCATGGGAAGAGAGAGACAGACAGAATAAGCTGCCTATGTTGAACCGGCACACCAATCCCATTTAATCAGCATAGTTCCCCCTAGGAGTGANGGCCAGCCTTGTGCTTGCCTGGTGTTCTGTTGCCCTCACTGCCGCCCACTGCCTCAAACTATTGTATTGATGAATGGACACAAAGGAGCAGCTAAAACTAAAGAATTTTTGAGCTATAAAGTCTATTTCCGTTCTGAAAAATACAAGCGAATTAGCCATGGGAGTTAAGCTGCCTCAGACATCTTTGTGGTCCGTTCATCACTGGCTGAGTGTGCGTCACCAATGATGTCTGAACCCGTANTGATAGCATCATCTGTATCCCAGGGTTCTGTCATACATCTCTGTCTTACCTAAAATAGCAACAACCCAGCAGCCTCTCTGTCACATNGAGAGCGTGGAGATAGATTTATTTTGGGGAATGGTCAGGGAGGAAATGAGTGATCACCAGGGCATTGTATTTCTTTCCAGAAAAAATGCTTTTTGGAGGTTGAGTGTAGCCAAATAATTGTGTCTTAAAGGTTAATGAACCTGTTTTAAGAGGTAGATTTGGAATGGATAATCTCAAAGAATTTAAGGATCCAAATTCCTGTGGGAAACAGGCTGAGAGGACTGTAGGTACAAGGTACTTAATGAACAGGAGGGCAACCTAATATTTAAGTGTGGCATTCCTAATAACCCTCAGGTGACATTACTAGGAAGTGGCTTTGGGAGCAGAGTAGGTCGTAAGAGCATGGTTGTCATGAATAGGATCAGTACCCTTAAGAAAGGGACTCCAAACAGCAACCTTCCTTCTACCCTTGGGGAATATAGCCAGGAGGTACCATTTTTAAGTTATGAAGTGGCTCTCCCCAGACTCTAGATGATGCCTTCACCTTAGACCTTCCATCCTCCAGAGCTGTGTGAAACAAATGTCTTATGTTGAAAGCCACCCATCTTAGAGNGTTTTTGTTTGTTCATTTTTGTTTTGTTNGTTAAAGCAGACCAAAAGGTCTAANACAATAGGAAATTCTNGGGGAACTTAGAGNTCCCACTGNTCACAGGAGATGGGGCCCCAAGTACCTCACCATCTGCTGAGAAACTCCTGCATGTCTCACAAGGCCCTTAAGCATTGTTTCCTGAGACAACCAGCTCCATAAGGACTAGCCCTGTCCACATCTTAACCTGAACCTAGAACAGACTATGGTTCCAGCCCATNAGCTCAAAACAAGATGCTGTTGTCAAAACTACTCAGTTTGCAGTACTTCATTGTGGCAGCCTTAAGAAGATCAAATCCCTGGATTCCATACTTATCTGTCCCTTAGATGTGAACATGCCCAAGTTAGCTATTTCTATTCTCTGAAGTCAGTACCATTCAATAAAAATAAAAATAGACACATGACACATGCGTCTTTAAACTTTCTATATGTCATATTTTAAAAGTAAAATGAATATAGAGTAAAAAGCATGTAATTTCAACAGTATATTTTTAATTCAGTATATCCAGTTTATTATGTGNGCATATATTCACTATAAAGCCCGTTAATAGGTAAATTCACATATTTTTGTACTAAGTCTTTGAGGTCAGCATGCATTTTATACTCAGAGCACATCTCCAGTCAGAATAATCTTGTGTGAATGCTCAATATCCACATCATTTACACTGCAGTTCTGACCTTGACTTTCTCCATCTGTGACAAGCATATAATACCTCACTCTTGGAGACAGTGAGGCCTTTTGGATTTTAGAGTATACCGGGAGCCAACAGTGGGCCATGCAATATGTACGCAGACTGCTTTTATGAAGCCATCTCCAAACTGGAATACAAGAGCTTTTGAGAGGGCTCACAAAGTCCTCTTCCGTTTTGTTCTTGCAGGTTATAACCTGTCTTCCTTTTGAAAGTGATACATCACAACTTCTCACCCATCCCCAGACTGTGGAGCTCTGGGAGTGTAAACCCACTATTGTCTTGGGGAACAGATGGATCTGGGCTGCCACAAGTCTACACTCCCTATACACTAGGATTTCCTAATTCAAAACTGAGGCAGTCACAGATATCTGATAAATTTGCTGGAGTTCCCAAAGGGAGATGATTAACTGTTGTTAACCCTGGAGATGCTAGTGATTCACCCTTCCACCTCAAGGAGAGAGGGAGCCGAGAGAACAGTCCCAAGTCAGAAGCAACGGGAAGCGTCATCCTTTGGGTTCCTAACCAAGTATCCTAGTGGGATTTCTGTGGTCTGTGGTATGTAAACCCAGGATGAAAGAGGAATGGGAGTCTATTGCATCATCTCACCCAGTTTTAATTGGTGTCTGTCACTTGCGCCCAACATNCTGCCTATCCCTAAATCCACATGAGGGGGCACTAGTTTTATTCACTATAAAGTGAATTCACTACACTCTGAGCTATAACACTGTCTGCAGTGATGTTTTTTCCTCATAAGTAGAGTCTGAAACACAAGAAATCAGAAGACAATGCAGAGAGATGCTAGATGCAAACTTGGGGTGGGAATCTGCCAGGAATAAAGGGCAAGTCTGAGCTTGTGTGGCCCTGATCAACAGCCTTGTATGGAGGGAAAAGGGCTCACAGTTCTGAGGGAAGCTTCGGAAAGAAAACTATATTTGGGGGTCCAGATGTAATTGAGAGGTGAAGGGTTTGTGCAGGTAGCTTTGTTGCCATGTACCCAGTACATACAACCCAAAGCTTGGGNAATTAGTCACTAATTAAATGCCAAGCTTGAATTCCAGGGGGGCTTCCTTTCTAGTACACAGACTCTTGGCTCTTGTAGCCTTCAGGATAAAATTAAGGGTTGAGCATAGAACCTAATTATAAGAACAGTACAACTTCAGAGGAATCACCCTTGTCAACCTTGGAAAGTTTGCAGCAAGTTCAGAGCCAGGATTAAGACATGGGGAACCNACAGTATAATACAGGATGCAAAAAATGACAGTTAATGCATTTGAAAATCTTTAATCTCAAAATTGCTTCAAATCTGTGTTGCCAGATAATGTTCCACAGTTTCTTACTAGAGGATTAAAGATGGTTCAGAAACCTCTAGACTGCAGGATAACANCCATCACTGCCCTTGTACGTCTCAGACAATCAGTAGGGTTAATCCATGTTATAATACAACTGGAAANCCACTGAGCCTGCCAGGAGACAAGAGAGGCTCTGGTCCCCCAAGATCTGACTTACACAAATAGGAAGCAGGAAAGCACTGAGACCTAGGTGAGAAGGGTCCCGGCTGTTTAATAAGAAGTGGTCAACACAAGGATACATTCCTATCATGCTATGGACTTATGCTAATGAGGAGCCCACTCTCTTCCCTGATGGTTTGTAGAGCTTTAAGAAAATGAGATTCCTTGAGTGAAGTGGAAAAGTCAAGTCAGACCCCACCTTCCAGAAGTAGATATGCTAGAATGTATGTGTATATAATTTAAGTCTAGAAAACTCTCCAGTTTTGAAAACAGNCCACCTAACCCAAGGATTCAGAGATACATAGGTACCAGCACTCTTGAGGAGCTCCAGGATGTCCTCTAGGGCACAATGCCAAAAAAGACATTCAGTTACCTTGCAAAAGAACTCAGAAGTCTTCAATCTCAGGGACCATGAGGCTCAACTGTCNTAAGGAAGATGGGAACAATGACCACATGAGCAGAAGGCCATTAACTCTGAACAAGGGAAAACAATGGTAGTGGCTGTAGAACATAGGCAGTGACCCACAGTGGCCAAAGGGGCTGCTGTCCAGCCCATCAGACCAAGAGAGATCAAAAGCTAACAACTATGGGCANAGCCTGNCTCCAGGTGGGATCANGGAAGCTTCTGTGGACCAACTAACAGAAACAAAACTTAGTGGGATGAATATTGTATTGTCTAGGCTAGAGTTGATGGCACACACCTTTACAGACCTGATGGAGGCTGGTCCATCCCTCAGAACTTTCCCTGCTGCTTTATCCAAATTTAACAGTTTGGTCCTGGCTTCTATCCTTTCATCAAGTAATATCATCAGGCTATTACTTTCATATTTATTCCTATAGTCTTTGGTTTCTTAGTCTGGTCATCTTCCTTTTGTTATTTGACCTGTGATGATCTTCGTGACACCTTCTCCAATGACTGGTCATTATTTATTCCCAAGAGAAGTTATACTTCGGCTTTTCCTAAAACATCAAGCACAAGCCTTTTCTAGCATAGAACCTATAGCACTCGAGCTAATTCTGGCAGCCACTGATCACACAGGTGGGGACTGCACAAGTATGAGATATGAGCCAGAGGACCAGGAAGTCTGTGAGACTGTGCTTTCTAGCTATGAATTTTGAATTGCATGGCTGCCTAAATAATACTTGAACAATTCCAATGACAGTTGACATCCCAAAGTGGAAGGGGGAAATCTCAGGAGNCCCCCATCCCTAGATGAAGAGGTACAAGCAATTGACAACTGCTGAGAGAGAATTACCCTTCCCTAGGGATGAGAGCCCTGATTGGTGATCCAAGGCTGGACTGGTTAGCCCTAAAAACCTACACAGAGGCAGCACTGAACAGACTCAGCAGGTTGTGTGTGTATGTTTGTTCATTTATATGAATATGTATCAATGGTTGAAGGAGAGACTATGAATTTGGAAGGGAGATGGGTGGGCACGAGAGAGAGGGTAGAAGGTAGAATAAGGAGGAAATGGTGTTAACTTAACAACACAACAAGTCACTAAAAAGAAGGGTCTGAGATGAAGGAGGAGCCAGAAGCAACCTCCGTCTGATATGGAAGGAACTCTGAAAGGATACCAGGTCCAACCAACCCCAAGATGAGGCTTGCCTCCTCACTGCCATATAACATCTCTTTGACACTCAGGTATAGGATTCCATCACTTTCTGAGATAATCCCTTCTATCCCACATAGCTCTCCTTGTTTAGTTCAATAGGTAAGAAATTAAGCAAGATAGCAACAAACCTCAGCTATTGAAATTGCTGTTGGAAATTCTATGTTGGAAATGGTAGTAATAATGGTTACTGCCCAATCCAGACCCTTGGTACAGCTGGCATTCATGCTCCAGATGTCCACTGTCATACAGTGGTGCCTTTGTTGATAGCCATCAATTCTAGAAGGATCTGGAGGTCATGCTTCCCATTCCAGAGCAGTAAGTGTCCCAGAGCCCAATGCTCACTGATATAGCAGTTTGAACACACGCCCCTTTTCATAGCTGCGACTGGCATGTGATGCTGTTTGTCATCTAATGCCTCCATGAGATCAGACTGAAGATCAGTGTGGGCGAAGGCATCTGAGCTTTGTCCTGGCCCTATTCTGAATCCTTCCTTCCCAGTTGGTCTTTGGAGCATTCCATCAGCTTATCACCTTGTGACGGTCCCAATCTTAGGTCAACTTCATGACATCCATCGAGAGAGGGGAACTAAGGAAATAAGTCATCAATGCTAAAACCTTTCTTTCCCACCATGGCTTAGTCTGAAGAGCCATCTTACCTATGCAATTTGAAGATGTAGACATGTAACTTATCACCCCAGCGGAGAGAGATAGTGTTTCAGTCCTGGGGGCTTTGGAGCCCTTCCTGGGTAACTGGATACTCCACTCACCTCCTTCAGCTCAGACAAATTCTAGGTCAGCCTCATTTCACTTAGTTTCATATACACAGAGTCCCACAATGCATAGTGTTTGTGCCCAGGCTTCCTTTGTTCAATAAAACAGGGGTTTTGTCGTAGATCCACTCGCTTCCCTCGGCAGGTTATAGTCTACTGGGCCAATGCAACATGTCTGGCTCATGTATGTACCAGTGATAGTACTGACCCTTTCATAAGGCCAGGGTGGGGGTGGGGTGGGGGGAGGCCCAGGCCCAGTCCCAGGCCCAGGTTCTGTATGAAGCTATGGTGGGGAAGAGAATGAGTTCAGTCAGGATGGAGTGTACTTCAGTTTAAACTTGAGCTTATGGTACTGGCATTAACGACATGGATATCGTGTTTTCAGCTCCAAGATTTAAGAGGCATTTATACTGACACATACAAGCCCTCCACTCAGCTCTGTAAGTTTTTCGTTAATGCTCGAGTGTGTGGTATTTTTAAGCCCAAGTAGCTCAGGTATTCCTGCTGACTCACATCTAGCTTTCTTGTAAGACTCCCCTTATGACTACTGAACTTTCCATAATTGACTCCTGCTTATGACCTAAACAAGAAAGTTTTAATGTGTTAGCTTAATTTTTTTTAATTGCCTCCCCCTTTTTTTCCCCTAAAAATCACTTGTGTTCAGCACTAGGAAGTTTGAGAGACCTGGGCCAGGAGAGCCTGTCACCCAGTGCTGGGGAAGTTATGGCAGGGGAATTGCAGATTTGAGGCTAGGTTGGGCTCTGCAACAAAAACTTGTTTCAATTTTTAAAAAAGCTGATTAATTAAAAGTCTAGGCAAGCGTGGTTAGATGGTTAGAGTTTTGTTGCTCTTGTTGCTTTTAATAGAAGTTTTTTTTTCTTAATATCACTTAATTGGAGGACAACAAGCTGAGCTCCTTTGTCAGTACACTAATGCTCAGATCTAGAGCCCCAGTTGTGCTCCATTTGGGAGACAAACACAGAACCATCCTTCAGCTAATCAGGGGGTCTAGGGTGGTGTCAACGCGCTTTTTTGGCAGGGTCCAAAAAAGTAGTAATGGTGATTTCCGGAGGATTAGCTTCCCATAGACAAGGAAACCTGCTCAATAACCTGCCGGAGAGCTGTAGGGGCTGATCGCAGGATTGGAAAAGATGCTTGCAATTCAGCACTACATCCATCAATAGCCTTATTAAGTTTGGCAATCCGTACAATTGCCTGTGCTAATTGGTGGTAGGCAGTGTCTCTGCCAGGGAAGGTGGTCATATAGACACTTAACAAATTCCTTGGCAGTCATTTTTGGTTTAGGGAAGGTTTTAGCCGATGGCTGACTAGCTTCCTGAAGCTGGCGATGCGCCCGTCTAACCCTCAGACGGTACACTGGAGTGATCCTGCATGCATCAAGTGCTGGTGCTTCATAGAGGGCAGGACCTGGACGAACACAACCATGAGCTTTGAAGTAAGCTTCTGTAGCTGCAGCAGAGGCAGTGGCACACCCAGAAGTCATGAGCAATAGATTGTACTTGGCAAGAAGTTCAGNGCAGGATTGTTGTATTTGATCTACCACACGGGCAGTATTTGCAGCCACTTTAGTATCCCGTACAAGGTTACTTACTGTAGTAGTCAATTCTTGTTGGGCCAAGATTCTTGACATCACTTGGTGTATGTACCTCTTGAATCTGCTCCTTCGTGTTCTGCATTTCATTTAGAACTGTCTGTGTATGTGACAGGTCCTTTGTTTTTACTCGTAAGAGCAGCAAAATTGGAATTTTTGCAGTCTGAATTCTTCTCTACCTAAGACGACATTGACAGGTATTTCTCCTGTCAGAATCTTNTCTAGGAGGCAGTCATCTTGTGGTGGGAGAGCGGCCATTGTTTGGATAAGCAGGGGGATTCAATCTTACCGAATGCCTGCTCAGTTGGAAAAACAAGCTCNAAATTGAAATAGAGAAATTAATCCCTCTTTCCTGAGAAGTTTTAAATTAAGAAAAAAANATNTATGGANAAAAATACAGTNCTTGTCTTATCCTTCCACCTAACAGGGAGGCCAGAGAAGAGAGGGGAGAAGAAAGGGAGATCCTGGGGCATGGAGTTTGCACAGGAGAAAGGTGTGATGCTTCTATCTAAGGCAGTTTGTGTCCTTTTTATAGCCAGGCACGGAAATGTCTTTTTATAGTGGCTAGAAAAATATCTGGAGTCGGCGGGGCTTGGTGGAGTCCTGGGGTTGGGGGGTAGGGTGTGAGGGTTGTTCTCAATGCCTAGGCCAGAGACTCCCAATTTCAGATGCTCCTCAGTACCACTTGTCAAGCAGAGACCTGGTTTCTGTCCCTTCTCCCCCTCATGTACAGGACACACATTTTGTGCCAGGCATTCCTCTTTCCAGTAGCCCAGGATGGCAAGGGCAGTAGATGTGACATCTTTAGGATGAGGATAGAGCCTCACACTAGCACAAGGCAGGAAGTTGCCTTGCCTGTTTGGAAGCTCCTGTCTTACTCAGGGGCTCACTCTATAGAGCACACCACAGGTGGAGCAGGAATCCTTAAAAGTAAACCACATACACTCTTTCATGTTGCCCGAGAACATGGACTGACTCCCCCGGCACACTCCACCCTCAATAAGNTTCCTGAAATTAGATTTCATTTTTTTCTTCCCCACTCCTGCAACTGAGCAGACTCAACAGCGTGGTCTCAAACTGTAAACAAACTCCTCCCTCTG
>LZPO01076085.1:56612-70625 GCA_001675575.1 Neotoma lepida
TCCAGCTCTTCTGCCCAGCACATCTGAGCCCCCTGCAGGCATCACATGGGTCTAGTCTGACAGCAGAGTTGGCAGTCTGACTTTGACATTTCCAAAAGAAAAGTGTTCAAGCTGAATTCCAGACGGCCCCTCTGGACTAGCCACATGAGGACTAAAAGCCACATACAGGCTGTTTGCCCCCAAAGCCTAGGCTGCTGCCAGTTTTCTGGCAGGCCAGTACATCAAAGCCTGGGGATACAGAGTGCTCAGGTGGTGGATAATTATCCTACATGCTGCCAATGCCTGGAATCAGATGAGGCATTATTCTATCTCCACAAAGAGTTTATCATCTTCCTGGGCCTGAGTACACGGGCCTGGCCATTGAGCCACCATTCTGAGTAGCCAAGGAGTATAGCCAGTTGGGAGACACTATAGAGATAATGGTGTTTGTTTNTTCTCATTTTCTTTCTCATTTCATGTCAACCTCAGTCACTCTTGATCCTTCCCAGCCTTCATGCTATCGTCTCTCTAAACCTCTTATTGCTTCATTTCTGTGATGATATTTTGTTTGTGCTCTAACAAATAAAGCTTGCCTAAGATCAGAGTGCAGAGCTAGCCACTAGAGGCCAGGCAGTGGCCTCTTTAATCCCAGCACTTGAGGAGGAGGAAACAGGAAGTGACATGGCTAGGCGGAGAGAGGAAGTGATAAGGTGAGGTGGAGACAGGAGCTTGGCCCCTCTTTCAGGCTAAGAAGTTGGTGAGATAAGAGGTGGTGGCTGTGGCTTGCTCCATTGTCTGTCTAACCTTTCAGCATTTAGCCTAGGGAATATAAATGCTGAACAAAGGAGATTAGATTCAGGGTTCTTGTTTAAAAAAAAAAGCAAAAGTAAAAAAAGGGAGAAATGATAGGATAAAAGGTAGCTTATTGAATCTACTTTTAAAAAGCAACTGCTTGTTTTAAATATTTTACATTGATATGGATCTTTGTATATTGATACAAAGTTGAGATTATTTTTTAGAACATACTGTACATACATTTCTAATCTTATTCAAGGTATTGTACCTATCCATCTCATTTAACAATGTAATGCAAATTTCTAGTCCTTGAAAGTTATTATTACAAACTATTCAGGATAATAAGGAAATGCAGATTAGTAATTAGTCATCTATTATAATCGAACTTGCACTCATATTGGTATGTTATCAAGGTCAAACAGATATATTTTAGACAAGTCATCTTCAAATACTTCAGAAATCTATAGAATATGTCTTTAAGATATTTCAATAACAGATTTTTTTTTTTAACAACAATGAGACATGTCTGCTCCTGGCAGTACCAATCTACTTCAGGGAAGATGATGGGCATCAAAGAAACCCCACATGGAGTTTACTTTCTTTGTGGCAAAAGTAAGGCATTGGGCAAGAAAGTGCTCTTGCCTTGACTGATGACAGTATGCTGTCCAAATTGAACAAGCAGGACACAAAACAAAATGACTGCCAAACTTTGCCAAGACAAGGTAGGACAGCCCTTTAGAATATCCTGCTTCACAGATAAGTCTGTCAGCTATGCTGGTCTACCAGGGCTCTGTGGATCTTTACTGTAATTGAACCATCTCTTTATCCCAGACCTTATGCCTTCCCCTTCCTTTCATACATGACAGTCCCCAATAACATCATGACACCCCAACTCTGCCTTGGCATCTGCTTTTGTAAACACAGCCTTTGCCAGATATTACAGAAAGTGGACAGAGGACATTAAAATGGAAGGCAGAATTCGAGTGCATGGGATGCATCTGTCATTTGAGACTATGAAGAGGCTGCTGTTGGGTGCTATATATGTTCTACAGAAAGACAGCAAACAGCTAGAAGCAGGAAGCAGCAGCTGAAAGTATGCCAGAAAGGCTACCCGGGAATCAATGGCACTCTCATCTCCTGCAACTGAGAGGTCCAAGACTTAAAAGTCTAGAACAACAGAACTTAAGAGATGGTGCAAGGCTTAAGCAAGCCAATTCTCATGAAAACCTGGGACCATGGCTCTTAAATTGCCCCCCTAGAGCTTTGTCCTGAACAAAGCTGCATATTTAGCCCACCTTAGNTCCCTATTAGGAGATGACCCTCTCCCATGCTGGAAGGAAGTAGAGAGACGTTGACACACCCTGGGAGATGTCCCTACCCTTTCCTGGCCACTAGCCTATGTTTAAGGTTAGAACACTTTATAATAAGAGTAGCATCTAGAATGTGGAAAACATGACAAATCACACTGAGCAAAGCCACGAAGTCACAGTGGTCATAGATGACCATGGGTAAGGGATGTAACGAGCATAAGAAAGTGGGTGTGCTTAGGAATAGGTGCTTGCTTGTGGGCAGAAAGCTATCCTTCAGAGCAGGCCCAGAGTCTTGGCACTTGCTAAGGCCATAGGGATATAATAACAAGGAAGGCATGGTTATCCCCCGAAATGACCACTGGAGGGTCTCCTCCAGAGGTCAGGGTTGATGGAAGGAGAGACTGCTCTAGAACTTGGCTCAGTGAATGCAATGGCATTCCTTAATGTTAAGGGCTAAGCAGTGAGGTTCGACTATAGTTACCCAGGAGCTCACACTTGTCCTGATTGCTTGCAAGTCTGGAATGGCTCCCAAGAAGGCCAGACTCTCAAGAGAATTGTGGAGATATTGACAGAACATGGTGTCCCCACAGGGAAAATAGATGGGTAATCCATCAGCGTATAGACAGTTTGCATCTGTAGAACACAGCAAGAACAAAGGGTCAGGAGACCGAGTCATGATACCTTACCCAATTTCCCAAAGCACTTCGTCTTTGCCCCGGGGGATCCATGACAGAGGTCTGATGGGAGGATAATAAAATGTAGTGAGAACTATTTGGGGCTGAATTGTGGTGTCACCTCTCCCCTATTCATCTGCTAAAGCCGTAGCCACTAGAACGTCGCTGAGAGTCAAAGTTTGGATAATGCATGGGTATATACATTATGTATGTATGCATATGCATATAAATTAAAAAATGTGTAGCACTTACACATACCTATGTCATTCCAGTTAACACTATGGTGTGCTTTCCTGACCTCTATCAATGTCAAAGTCAGTGTTTTGATTTCTTCTGAAAGCTTTAGTATTGGTCTCTTACACATAAGTTTAAATTGTCTTCAAGGATGACATGAAAGTCCAGGTCATCAGCATTCCAATGGGTATCTAGTTGTCTTTGCTACACTTATTATGAAAACAAATATTTTGCCCATTGTGATGCCNCGATGCCCTCACAGCAAGGCAGGGTGACAGCACACACACGGGTTTGTGTCCCCACATTCGGCTTTTCTGCTTCTGTATTTGAGTCTCCTTCACCAGCACCACATTGTCTTAACTGCTACAGATCTAAAATCAGTCTTACATCAACACAGAGTAGGTTTGTCACTGTTGTTCTAATTTTTCTCAGTTTACTCTAGTTCTGCCTCATCCCCATAGAAGTGAGGATCTGGATGAGGATTGCAATGAACTTCTAAATTATTCTAGGGGTTGATGTGATTCCATTTTCCAGTCATGGACTGGTACCTCACATGTACGAAGAACTCTTCTAGTTCCTTTGTGGATAGCATTGCCGCAGGTCCAAATCTCAATTTGCATCCTGGTACATAAGCTTGGGTGGGAAGGGCTCAGGCTGCCACATAGCTAGAGGAAACAATGAGGGCTAGGCATCAGGAGCTTGCCAGGCAGCATCACATCCAAAGAATGATGCTGCTTGGAGGGATGCACCTGCCTCAGAAATCCCTACATCCTTGCCCAGGTTCTAGAGAGGCTCATGGGAAATAATGTGCCCATTAACAAATGCAGCAGCTGGAGATGTCAGTAAATTATAGTTGAAAGATGTAATGCAAACAAATCAAGCCCTATTTGTTTGACCACTGTACAACCTAGCTCTCTAAAACTGGGATAAGGGGTAAAAACAACACAGTGTAGTATAGATGTCCTACATAAGGCTGAGAACTTCCGAGTTTCTCATTCTCTGCACACTGGCCAGTGGTGAGTCTCTGTGTTAAACGTGACCTGCTGCAAGAAAGAGTTCCTATGATGAGGCTTGAGAGATGCCCTGATCCATGGGTACAGCAGTAATTCATTACCAGTCACGTCATTACTATGCCCATTATACCCAAGGTTCAGGAATCTTCAAGAAAAAGGAGTCAGATTCTAAGAGTCAGAGGCAGTGGATAACTACAAGACGACTGTTTTCTGGATACAACATAGCCATTGGTCATATTAACTCACAACAATTGTGACACTATGCACAAGACTTATGTAAGGTCAAGCCAGACAAAATCTAGCATGGAGGGGAGAGGTAGGCACAACGTTCTACCCCTAGCTGAAGAGCTATTGGTATTTGATAGCTTCTAAGAGAGAGAAGTCAGTTTTCTTTAATGAAGTTGTGACAACTGATATGGTGACCATATTTCAGGGCAAGCCTTACACCAAAGAGTAACTGGGTGATACAAAATGGACCTCATGCATTGAGAGAGAGAGAGAGAGAGAGAGAGAGAGAGAGAGAGAGAGTGAATATGGAAAGTAGGGTGGGGAGGNTTTTTTTTTTAACAACAATGAGACATGTCTGCTCCTGGCAGTACCAATCTACTTCAGGGAAGATGATGGGCATCAAAGAAACCCCACATGGAGTTTACTTTCTTTGTGGCAAAAGTAAGGCATTGGGCAAGAAAGTGCTCTTGCCTTGACTGATGACAGTATGCTGTCCAAATTGAACAAGCAGGACACAAAACAAAATGACTGCCAAACTTTGCCAAGACAAGGTAGGACAGCCCTTTAGAATATCCTGCTTCACAGATAAGTCTGTCAGCTATGCTGGTCTACCAGGGCTCTGTGGATCTTTACTGTAATTGAACCATCTCTTTATCCCAGACCTTATGCCTTCCCCTTCCTTTCATACATGACAGTCCCCAATAACATCATGACACCCCAACTCTGCCTTGGCATCTGCTTTTGTAAACACAGCCTTTGCCAGATATTACAGAAAGTGGACAGAGGACATTAAAATGGAAGGCAGAATTCGAGTGCATGGGATGCATCTGTCATTTGAGACTATGAAGAGGCTGCTGTTGGGTGCTATATATGTTCTACAGAAAGACAGCAAACAGCTAGAAGCAGGAAGCAGCAGCTGAAAGTATGCCAGAAAGGCTACCCGGGAATCAATGGCACTCTCATCTCCTGCAACTGAGAGGTCCAAGACTTAAAAGTCTAGAACAACAGAACTTAAGAGATGGTGCAAGGCTTAAGCAAGCCAATTCTCATGAAAACCTGGGACCATGGCTCTTAAATTGCCCCCCTAGAGCTTTGTCCTGAACAAAGCTGCATATTTAGCCCACCTTAGNTCCCTATTAGGAGATGACCCTCTCCCATGCTGGAAGGAAGTAGAGAGACGTTGACACACCCTGGGAGATGTCCCTACCCTTTCCTGGCCACTAGCCTATGTTTAAGGTTAGAACACTTTATAATAAGAGTAGCATCTAGAATGTGGAAAACATGACAAATCACACTGAGCAAAGCCACGAAGTCACAGTGGTCATAGATGACCATGGGTAAGGGATGTAACGAGCATAAGAAAGTGGGTGTGCTTAGGAATAGGTGCTTGCTTGTGGGCAGAAAGCTATCCTTCAGAGCAGGCCCAGAGTCTTGGCACTTGCTAAGGCCATAGGGATATAATAACAAGGAAGGCATGGTTATCCCCCGAAATGACCACTGGAGGGTCTCCTCCAGAGGTCAGGGTTGATGGAAGGAGAGACTGCTCTAGAACTTGGCTCAGTGAATGCAATGGCATTCCTTAATGTTAAGGGCTAAGCAGTGAGGTTCGACTATAGTTACCCAGGAGCTCACACTTGTCCTGATTGCTTGCAAGTCTGGAATGGCTCCCAAGAAGGCCAGACTCTCAAGAGAATTGTGGAGATATTGACAGAACATGGTGTCCCCACAGGGAAAATAGATGGGTAATCCATCAGCGTATAGACAGTTTGCATCTGTAGAACACAGCAAGAACAAAGGGTCAGGAGACCGAGTCATGATACCTTACCCAATTTCCCAAAGCACTTCGTCTTTGCCCCGGGGGATCCATGACAGAGGTCTGATGGGAGGATAATAAAATGTAGTGAGAACTATTTGGGGCTGAATTGTGGTGTCACCTCTCCCCTATTCATCTGCTAAAGCCGTAGCCACTAGAACGTCGCTGAGAGTCAAAGTTTGGATAATGCATGGGTATATACATTATGTATGTATGCATATGCATATAAATTAAAAAATGTGTAGCACTTACACATACCTATGTCATTCCAGTTAACACTATGGTGTGCTTTCCTGACCTCTATCAATGTCAAAGTCAGTGTTTTGATTTCTTCTGAAAGCTTTAGTATTGGTCTCTTACACATAAGTTTAAATTGTCTTCAAGGATGACATGAAAGTCCAGGTCATCAGCATTCCAATGGGTATCTAGTTGTCTTTGCTACACTTATTATGAAAACAAATATTTTGCCCATTGTGATGCCNCGATGCCCTCACAGCAAGGCAGGGTGACAGCACACACACGGGTTTGTGTCCCCACATTCGGCTTTTCTGCTTCTGTATTTGAGTCTCCTTCACCAGCACCACATTGTCTTAACTGCTACAGATCTAAAATCAGTCTTACATCAACACAGAGTAGGTTTGTCACTGTTGTTCTAATTTTTCTCAGTTTACTCTAGTTCTGCCTCATCCCCATAGAAGTGAGGATCTGGATGAGGATTGCAATGAACTTCTAAATTATTCTAGGGGTTGATGTGATTCCATTTTCCAGTCATGGACTGGTACCTCACATGTACGAAGAACTCTTCTAGTTCCTTTGTGGATAGCATTGCCGCAGGTCCAAATCTCAATTTGCATCCTGGTACATAAGCTTGGGTGGGAAGGGCTCAGGCTGCCACATAGCTAGAGGAAACAATGAGGGCTAGGCATCAGGAGCTTGCCAGGCAGCATCACATCCAAAGAATGATGCTGCTTGGAGGGATGCACCTGCCTCAGAAATCCCTACATCCTTGCCCAGGTTCTAGAGAGGCTCATGGGAAATAATGTGCCCATTAACAAATGCAGCAGCTGGAGATGTCAGTAAATTATAGTTGAAAGATGTAATGCAAACAAATCAAGCCCTATTTGTTTGACCACTGTACAACCTAGCTCTCTAAAACTGGGATAAGGGGTAAAAACAACACAGTGTAGTATAGATGTCCTACATAAGGCTGAGAACTTCCGAGTTTCTCATTCTCTGCACACTGGCCAGTGGTGAGTCTCTGTGTTAAACGTGACCTGCTGCAAGAAAGAGTTCCTATGATGAGGCTTGAGAGATGCCCTGATCCATGGGTACAGCAGTAATTCATTACCAGTCACGTCATTACTATGCCCATTATACCCAAGGTTCAGGAATCTTCAAGAAAAAGGAGTCAGATTCTAAGAGTCAGAGGCAGTGGATAACTACAAGACGACTGTTTTCTGGATACAACATAGCCATTGGTCATATTAACTCACAACAATTGTGACACTATGCACAAGACTTATGTAAGGTCAAGCCAGACAAAATCTAGCATGGAGGGGAGAGGTAGGCACAACGTTCTACCCCTAGCTGAAGAGCTATTGGTATTTGATAGCTTCTAAGAGAGAGAAGTCAGTTTTCTTTAATGAAGTTGTGACAACTGATATGGTGACCATATTTCAGGGCAAGCCTTACACCAAAGAGTAACTGGGTGATACAAAATGGACCTCATGCATTGAGAGAGAGAGAGAGAGAGAGAGAGAGAGAGAGAGAGAGAGTGAATATGGAAAGTAGGGTGGGGAGGGAGGTGTCAATCTGGGAGCAATTGGGGGAGGTAGTGAGTATGATCAAATACATTGTATGAAATTCTCAAAGAATTAACAGAGTATTTTTGAAAACAATAGATCAGTGTGAATATCGTATGCCAAGGCTATAATAGCACCATCAGTCATTAGGCCTGGTGCATGACTTAGCCCTGCTTTGTCTCAGGCGCAACTGCAGGGACAAGCAGAAGCAGTTTTTGCCCTGTCCACATCCATCCTTCCAGAACCACCATGCGACTTTGTAAATGGCCTGCTGTGAGTTTCACTTAGAATAAACACAAAGAGTTTGGCAGCACTGGGCCTTCAGAGACCAGCTTATGTTGCCTTGAGCATAAATGGCCTTCAGATCCATCTGTGCTGATACAAATGATAGAATCTCTTTCTTGAAGCAAAGTTGTATTTCCTTATATACGTGTCTTGAATCAACTCACAGTGAACATGAGGATACAGACATCTAAAATTCTGCTTTCAAGATTTTATCTATTTTTAATTCTGTGTATATGTAGGGTGTATATGCATAGGAACAAAGTTCCCCATCAAGGCCAGAAGAGGATGCTATATCTCTTGCAGTTGGAGTTGTAGGTGGCTGTGTGCCACCCAACATGGGTCCTAGGAACCCAACTCGAGGCCTCTACAAAAGCAGTACTTACTCTTAAACATTGAGACTTCTATCCAGGCCCCAGAGATTCTGGTTCCAATTCTAGTGAATATATAACCCGAAGTAGAAATGCTAGATCATGCAATAGCCCTGTTTGTAATTTTTTTTAGGAAACTTCATACCATTTTCCAGAGTAACTTCACCATTTTACAGCCTACCNATAGTGTCCGTGGGTCTAAATTTCTCTACCTCCTTGCCAACCTGTGTCCTTTTGGTTTGGTTTTGCCATAGTCCCATAGAGTTGAGGGGATAGCTGGTAGCTTTGATTTACATTTCCTGATGATTAGAGAAGCATCCCGTGTCTGGTGTCTGGTGGTTCGAGTGTATCTTTGGAGAGGAACCTATTGGGATCCTTGGCCTGTTTGAAAGACTGGCTGTTTAGGGTTTGTTTTCCACTGTAGTTTCTTTCTGTGAGTCAGAGACCTTTCTTACCTCTGTTGACTATTAACCCGTTTGGCTAGATAGTCAACAGATGTTTTCTCCCACTCCTTAGCTTGTCTTTTCACTCTCGTGACAGCTTCCTTGGCTGTGCCAGAAGGGTTATGGTCTGCTATAGCTCCCTTCTCTATTTTTACTTTTATTGTCTGTGTTTTTGGTGATATAGCTATATCAAAAATTGACAAGACCCACAGCAAGATGGCGTCATGCCTATGTATAAAGTACCCAAGTCAGTCAACTCATAGCAGAAAGGACAGAATGGAAACCGTCAGAAGCCATAGAGAGAGTGGAGTTGTTCATTTCAGGTTTAAAGACAAGTAAGTTCTAGAGATCCACTGTCTGCAGTGACTTCATCGCACTGTGCACTAAAGCACCTGTTACTGGGGCAGAGCTACTGCTAGGCAGGCTCAGCAGACAGACAGACAGACAGACACACACACACACACACTCCAAAAAACAAAAGCATGAAGGCTAGAAGGAAACTTTTTGGAATAGTGTTTTTGTTTTAATTACCGTGTGTGTGTGTGTGTGTGTGTGTGTGTGTGTGTGTGTGTGTGTGTGTGTTTGAAGATCTTTATTGAAGTGTGATTGAGAAATTTAAAAACCCTGAACATTTAATGATACAATTTGGTGAGTTTAGACATACACCCCCCACCACACACACACACACAANCACACACAAAACCCAGAAATTCTAAATCAGTAATCAAGTTAATCTCTTTTTCAGCCTCTATCATTCTCCAGAACTCAACACTCCCAACTTCCAAATCAAATCTCCCTTTCCTCTCTCGGGTAAATACTTAGCTCCAGCCAGGCTCGGGCTATGCAGTGCTGTCCCAACCACACCACCCGGGTTATTAGGTTCACGCTGTGCAGCTGTCTCCAAGTCACGAAGCCAGTGTCCCCAGCTCTGCAGGAAGTCCTCCCAGCAGCTCAGCCAGCTCAGCCCACACAGGTCTCCTTTGTCTGAATCTGCACGTTGTCTGTCCTAATCACCTGGCAATTAGCCATTCCGCAAGGAAGCTCATCTACCGAGGCGGTGGAACATACAGTTGTTATTTTACTTTGAGCAGTTACATATTGTTCCCTAAACCAAAGTGAAAGCTCATTCAGGAGCCGTGTCAACCTCAGAAAGCTATTCAATTCATCAGAAGCCTTCCCAGGCTTTGATGCCACAAGAAAACTTCCAGAAATCAGTTATGTTTGGCTTCCCTTCAAGGGAGAAATGTGTGAACACAGAATGAGACCCAGGCTTGGGGTCAAGTTTAAATTCTGGTTTTTACAAGCTGTGTGACCTTGATGAAGTTGTTTGGAGCCTGTGAACCACTTGTCAAAGTGGAACCCCTCTGCCACAAGATCTGGGATTGCTTTGGGTTGTTTTGTTTGATGTGAAGTGAGACACCCCAAGGGAACAACATAGAATATAGAAACTCTTTTGGGGACAAAAAGAGCCTGATGTGTCCAGGGAAATGATAGCCAGTTGGTTATTGTGTCCTATAAATTGACAGTTTTCTTAGTACGTTATTCATGTTATCCCATTCCAAGTACCATGATAATTCTATTAGCTTGAACTTCACAACTGGGTAAACTGAGGTACGGAAAGGTTAATACTCTGTGGAAAGGTTAATAATCTGGCCACACAGCTGGCACATGGTTGAACTGTGATCCAGCCTAGGCAATGTGTCTTAAGATGGACCTCTTCCACACTGCCTGCATTATGGGGTCTCCTGCAGGGATGGGTGGGCAATGCCCTGCAAAACAGGTGAAATCTCATTATGTTCAACTGTCCCTTTATATATAATATATATTTATGAGGTGCAATAGGTCACCAGAATGCGTTAAGTGGCCGGGGTGGTGTGGTTTCTGATGGTTTTATACAGCATGAAAGTTCCATTTATAGATACTGTCACAGTACAAACTACTTTAAAAAATAAACAATATACAACTCAGAGAAATACTTCAAACCAAACACACTTGTGTTATTGATACCCACATAAATAGACACCATGACACAGAAGTTTTCCATGTCACCTTCCAATCCTGGCCATTGCTTGAATACTTGTGTAATTCAAAACAGCAGAGATAAGTCTTCCTTGCATATTTTAACTTAGGCATAGAGAATCACAAAGTGGACATTCTGCTGGCTTTTTCCTTAGGGTTATGTTGTCGTCCACATATCGCATTGTCTGTAGCTGTAGCTCATTTATTCTTAGAATGAATGTGCAATCTGTTTATTTATAGTCTGCGATGGGTGGACATGGGGTTTTCAATGTCTAGTTTGGGTCTATTATAAAAATTGTTTCTTGTAACATGTTCTAGTGATGAGATAAATACACACATGCACCCATATCCACACACAACACACACTACATATACCCTACACACACACACACACACACACACACACACATTCTTTCAAGAACACATAGGAAACTGGAACTATAGAGTCCTAGATAAGACAGTGAACAAACTGATTGAACCAATTTCCCTCCCACAGTGACTTTGGGGGACTATAGTGGCCCCACATCTTTACTAGCACTTGATCTTACCACATGAATCAATTTAGTTCTTCATGGTGTGTGATACTGTTTCACAGTGTCTTTAATTTCTAATTCATCATTGGCTACAGTTGGGCAACATACTTTGGGTGCCATTTATGGAGGCATTTTCTCAGCTGAGACTCCCTCCTCTCTGATGATGCTAGCCTGTGTCAAATTGACATAAAATTAGCTAGGACAACCCTATTGCATAGAAAAGGAACACAGAGAGTAGACCTCTTTAAGAATGGTAGGTAAGAATGTCTGGAGCGCAGAATCCTGCCAGGCTCACCATCCTTCTCCTGATTGCTTCTCAGTGTGAGTCAGCATTAACTGCAGAGCTTGCTGTGAGCCCTGACCTGAAGGTAACGAAGTTCAGGACTCAGATGTTGAAAGAAAATAACACGTTCCCAGCTAGCTTTGTCCATAGGTGTCCCGGGGAAGGANCGAACAAAGCATTGAGTCCTGGCTTAACTGCATGACCCTCGGAGGCAGGATTGCCACTTTCCCCATTATCAGGTCTCAAGGTGTCAGAGGGGTCAGGCGTCCTCCAAAACCATGCCAAAACACCATATGCACGAGAGTGTGGTCTACAACCATACTCCAAATNTTCTCAGCAAGCGTTACTGTCCACAGTGCCTCATGTTCAGCACCCTATCAAGTGCTAACAAGTTTGAGTAGTATTTCAATTACTTTTCTGTTGCTGCAATAGCACACTTACTAAGGCAACTTAAGAGTTTATTTTAGCTTACAGTATCTGGAGGATAAGACTCCATCGTGTTGAGGAGGCATCCCAAGGGGTGGGCATGGTGGTTAAGAGTAGGAATTTGAGAGCTCACATCTTGAATGAGAAGTGTGAAGCAGAGAAAGTGAACTGAGGTGGTATGAGACTTAGAATGTCAGGAGCCCATCCCCAGTGACATAGTTCCTCAGCAAGGCTGCACCACCTAAACCTTCCCCAACAGTGCCACCAACTGGGAATCCAACATTCAGATAAAGGAGTCAATGGAGGAAATTCNCATTCAAACCCCTACAGTTGGTGTCACCTTTTTAAGAATAAAGAAAAAGCAAGCAAATCAAGCCTGTAGGACCATGGGGTTGCTATTTGGTTCTGACCACAAGTCTACCTGACTTAGACTATATCCCTGGGTGTTCCCATTGAAGCATCCCACAAGGACATGANGTACTTGTAGGCATCTAATGTGATGTCCACACTAAGTATATTCTATGTGAATCCATCAGCTAGATGTGGAGAGATGGGGAGTTGCTCTCTCTCTCTCTTTAATGAAGAGGGGTCTAGGTGGCATATTCATAAGCATCCAGGAAGGTAACTGTGCTGGCTGAAGAGAGAATTACTTTTGTAACCTTTTAATGTGCTTTTTCATTGCTTACCTGGCATGACATTAATCATGGCAAGTTTCAAATGACTTTAAATTCAATTTTCCTTCCTCTTAAATGCCAGCCACACAGCCTTGTTTACAGGGAATGCTAAACAAAGGAGAGGAAGGAAAAAAAAAGTTGCAATCAATTTTCCTTATCGCTAATTGGGGATTTGTTACTGGCTCATTTGCTTTCAAACAGTGAGAGCAGGTACCACCCTTTAGTGTCTGGACCCTGGGAAGCTGGTGATTATGGCAACTCTGTGGTCACCTCATAAGGCAGCAGAGGGAGGACAATAAAATGGTATCATTATGGAGTTATCATTTTCTCGGAGGGATGGCACAAGCTATGTGGAGCATGGCAGACCTGACCTTCAGCATGCTAAATTTAGGCCGAAGTGGAAGGGGCTGTTCTCCAGTTGTTTGTAGAAGAAATGACCCCAAGGATGTGTGTTCATTCACTCAATCCACTGTGCACAGATTGATAAACTTCTAATGAGTCCCTCCTAGGAGTGAGCCCTGTGCTAGGCACATGGGAGTGGAAGGTGCTAGAAGGACAGCTTAANAGCAGATGGGNGCAGTGGGGCCTTAGGGCATTGGGTATTGTGAGCTGCAGAAGTACATGTTGGGAGGACAGGCCAGTTGCTCTTCATCCTCAGAGGGACCAGTTGCTGTGTTTTGAGGGGTGTATAGAAATGCAGAGTTATAAAGTGACCAGACTCTTGAGTAAGNAGTTCAGAAGCCTGCTGTTCCACATAGCAAAGAACCGGCCCACTGCTGAGTAGATGTTACTATGGAAAGTAGCTGGGTGGTTGCTAGAATGTTAGCACACCAGCCCTCCTGGATGGCCTTCCATCTCTACNGAGAAAGGCAGCACCAGGGCTTGGAATTGGGTACATGAAACATAGCTCAGAGTTCACAGCTTGCAGACAAAGATTCTATAGGCGTTTTTCAAGATGGAGTCAGGCANGTTANGGGGTATGGTCATTTGAATGAGAATGACCTACATAGGCTCATATATTAGAATATTTGGTTCCCACTTAGTAGAACTGTTTGGAAAGGACTAGGTATGGCCTTGTTTGTGGGGAGTGTCACTGGGGGTGGCTTTCAGGTTTTAAAAGCCCCTGACAGGCCC
>LZPO01076085.1:116229-133006 GCA_001675575.1 Neotoma lepida
TGCTCGGTAAGAAGAGGGAACAAAGCCCTGGATACACACTGTAGACAAAAAACCCCACCAGGCTCTACATTTTCACCCCCAGGCAGAGCAAAGAAGGCAAGAAAGGTGAGGAGGGTGCCTGGGGGCTACCACCTGCCAAGCAGAACAGCCACCTGGCAGTGAGGGAAAGGCTGGGAGCTGGAAGCTCTGGGAGGTGAGGAGAAGTAATCTCAGGCCTGAAAATGAAAACCAGGCTTGTGTCCGANGTGTTACCAAGCCGTGGGCGGCAGCTGCCAGCATCTCTTGGCCAACTCCATTTTCATTTCAAGGTGATGATGATACTGCAGACACCGAGTCGCTCTCTTGGATTTTAATACGGACCACAAGGCCTCCAGATTGACTGCATCCCTGCAGGGAATCGTGGGCTGGGGTGGAGGGGAGGGAAGACTTCCAATAAGCAGCTGCCAGGTGCTTGCAGGAGTGAGCACCCACAAAAGAGATGCAGCATCTCAGTTACAGGCCATTGTCTAGCCCCTATTTCCCAAGCCGCACTTCAAGTACCCTCAGCCACCCTCTAGTCCTTTGTGCCTTTGCATCTGAATTTCCCTCACACCAGCCTTGGAGAGAGACTGATTAACAATGCCAAGATTTTTCAAAAGCTTACAGAATGTTTTGAGTGACAAAGTCTTACCCAGGGGGCACCCGCATGTTAACAAGGGTGGAAAGACAATGCCTCCGGCCAAAGAAAAGAATTTCAGGCAGCCTGAGCCCAGGTCTTGGGGGACAAGAACATTGTGCTTTGTGTTCTCTTCTCCAATTCTCAGATCACATCAATTATTCACCCANGTCTCTCCAGCCACCAGGAGGGCCATAGACCAGCCATTATTGACTGTGTTCTGTGTGCAGTGTGGTGCTAAGCTTTTAAACACCTATGATTAGTGAGATTTATCTTATTCAGACCCTGCAACAGCCCCCTGAGGGAGACATTAAAGAATCCTGATTTGCAGATGAGGACACCTTGGTGGCCGAGTGACTTGCCAGATCTGGCTGGTTCTGAATTCACTCTGGTCTTCCTTTTTGGCATCTGTAAGCACAAGCATCACATCAGTTGCTACGAAAAATACAAATTTGAGGAGGGGGGCATCTGGGGCTTCTCATTCAGGTCTGAGAGTGAGAACCATAACCCACTTGTCCTATTTATGTTGCCTAGGTCCAGTCCCACAGCCCTTTGGGTGTGTGTGATGGGGGGGAGTGGGGGGGTTGGTAAAGATACTCACCGAGGAGAACCCTCAGCATCATGATCTATAGAAGAAGAATGTGAGCTTGGCTGTAACACCTCACCTTTTTATAGTGGCAACAACTAGAAGTTCTGAAGCTGAGTTGGAAGGAGGGGGAAGGTCTTCACTCATCACTGAGAATAGGAGCTGTCCTTGTGTAGTTAGGATTATGACCCAAGTAAGGCCAAGANGCAACCATCACTAGAAGGATGTAAGGATGGATAGGTAAATGGGACCTGATAACAAATACTCTACATCATGCAAAGAAGTTGGGCGCCCTTCCAGAGGAGAGGGTTGCATTTGCTATGTTTTAGGAAGCCTTTTCTTGCCGGGAGCCAAAACCTGTATTGGCTATAATTAAGCTATCTCAGCTCAGGTAATCTTCAGTCTCTGTTTCCTGAGTAACAGGTTTCTTTCCAGATTTCTTGATTAGGTGTCTTAAGGAAAGTCCCAGGCCCCAGAAATAGCTTGGTACTTCCTTATCTTTTGTCAGTTAGGGACATCCGCTATCCTGACCTTCCTGAGAAAACATCTTGCAGTCAGGTTACCTAGCAACCTAATTGCCCTGACCCACGCCCNCAAGCACAAGCTCCCNCTATATAATCAANTGGTGAAANAATAAACTTTGCAGCTTGATNAGAATCCTGTCTTGCTGTCATTCTTCGTGTCTCTTGTCCCTTTCATTCGCCGTTCCCCCTTCTAGGGTCTCCATTGAAGACCCCGCTGGCCGGGGCATGTTCTACCTGCAGGAATGATGCCTCAGTAAAGGGTTCTACCTCTTTGCAGCCAGGTAGCAGATCACATGGAGTTTATTAACTAAATCTGAAAAAGATATGTGTGGAGGTAATGATGCTTCATGGAGTAAGAAACAATTAAAATTAAGAGAAATGAAACCANTTAAAATGCTCAGGACAGCCTTGATTAAATAATGCCTCCTCACTNAATCTTATTAGATTTATTATTTTCATTATATTTACAGAGATCCTTGTGATTGGAACTGTGTTGACAAATTAGATGCAAAGTAGGCAGGGCCTTGAGGCTGTTTGTAGAGACCAGGCACCAGAAGGAGGTTTGAAGCAAAAGATGAAGGGCAGGGAGGCAGACAAATGGACGACCCACTGCCTAGGTGAGGGTGGAGAGACTGGGGGCCCAAGAGTGAAGAGCAGAAAAACGGGAAACATTGCAAGTNGACNTAACAAAGATACCGAAAGTTCCCCAGAAGAATGAGGAGATAAGTAATTCAGCAAGTGATCCAGGGAGCTTCAGAAGAGAAAAAGAGGGAAGAAGAAACTCGGGTTGCAGATATTTTCAAGGTGGAATAGCTAGAAAGGAGCAACCTAGGTTAGAGCATGGAGAGGTGGCCAGGAAAGTTGTGGGGGCACAGGTAACAGCAGTAGTTAGAGGGCAGAGGTAATAGGCACCCATGCCCGGCAAGGAGGGGCTGGAGAGTAGAGGGTGCAAGTCTAGGGGAAAAAAATTACTGAAGGCAAAGACCAAGACAAGGACCTGGTAGGTGAGNGTCTAGAAAGATGTGGAGTGGTAAGGCGGCAACTAAAGATGATGGAGAGAATAGCTGAGAGACACNGATACTGAGTACATGGACGCGTGGGTAATGCAGGAGTGTATGGATAAACAGAGGGCTGTAAACATCTATATCTTAGTCGAACTNGTCAAATCTCTAAGCTTTTACTCATATGATCCTATTGAACCACATCAGGTGTTCATTGTTATCTCCATTTTATAAGTAATTTATGGAATTGTGATTTTAAAGTCTTGCTCCCCTTGAATATGGTCACGTGGTGCCTCCTTGTTTCTCGTCCACTGNGATTAATGTGAACTTGATACAGATCCTGGATGCAAATCATTTTATCTTTCAAGTTTTGTTGGTCTTTGATGATCTGTTTAGTATGAGATCATTTTTGTCAATATGGTGTTAGTTTACATTTCTCTATCAGTATAGCTATAATCTTTCACTATTATCATATTGGTCACTGAGGTTTTGCATTAGTGAATTGTTTTCACATATCTTTGGTCATTTGTTCCCGTTGAGTCTTGGCCTTTCACACGTTAGACTGAAGGAGGCATTACTACATTCCAGGAACTAATGCTACATATATCTCCCCCCAGACTGGATTAGCTTTTTACTGTTTATATTGTCTTAGGCAGGCATGGTAAATAGAAATCTTTTAAGTTTAATTTAGCCATGTGTGTTAAGTTTTCCTTCATTTAAAAAATGTCTCTCTCTCTCTCTCTCTCTCTCTCTCTCTCTGTGTGTGTGTGTGTGTGTGTGTGTGTGTGTGCATGCATGCAGGTACTCACAGAAGCCAGAAGAGGGCTTCTATTCCCCCACGAACTGGAGTTAGAGCCAGTGTGACCCTCATGGATGCTGGGTACCCAAACTCAGATCCTTCAAAAGAGCAGCACATGCTCCTAACTGCTGAGCCTTGTCTCCAGCCCCTCATGTGGCCAAAATTCATTTTCTAGGTCCTCTCAGCTCTTGTATCATCTACCTTCTCATTATTCATGCAGAGCTATGCTTGCCTTCTTAATTCTCACTCTTCCAGGTACGCTGTGTTTCCTGTACATTATTTTAGATTCACTATAAATGATCTTCTGAGCTTATTTTCAAATACTTATTATTTTCTCTCTTCCTTTGTAATTCTTATCTCCTAATTCTGCTTGTTTTATTGTTATTAATGGTGACTTCAGCTACACGCTAAGTTCTCAGTGCATGCAGAAGAGCATTCCTCGTGCACAGGCAAAGCATCCCAGGCTAACATGCCTAAAGGAGATGAGAAGTAACCCCACTCCTACGNGAAGAGAATAGAGGACTCCATACCTCTCTTTAATCTGTCAGGTAACTGCCTCTCTATGATAGAAACAAGATTGGAGGTACCCCAAGAAAAAGCCAGAAACTGAGCTGTCTCTATGGGGTTGGTCATTCTCTCCATCCAAGTAGAAGAAAACCTGGCACCAGATATTCAATCAAACCTCAAGGGAAAATACAAAACTCTTTTTAGGGGGCTAGCACTGACCCCTAATCTATCTCAGCTGGATTAACACCCTCTCAGCTGACCTCTAGCAATTTCCTAAGCCACAAGAGTAGATGGAATATGTCTGTGAACTGCTGCTATTAGAGGAAAAGTATTTGCCTCACATACAACAGGCCAGGAGTCAGGAAATCACTTTACTGCATGAGAGGAAAGAGAGAGAACTGAGCCATCTCAGGATGACAAAAAATGAAGAGCCAGGCACCAGGAAAGAAAAGCAGTCATGGTGTGCGCACCAGACACATGGGTGAAACTAGACATTTTCCTGCCACACATTAAGACCTCAGAAATACATAAACCGCAGTCACTAAGTGCTCTTGTGCTGGTAGATAGGCACGGGCAGAGAGGAAACTAACATAGAAGAGGAATAATGGAGCAGATAGCCTATTCACTGAGGTGAAGCAAACAGCGGGATCAACAGGAGATTCTGAAGCAGCTACAAGTTGCTCTGACCCTGGTCCTGAGGGGACTGTGAAGAAGCTGATGCTGCAAGCTTTTCAAATACATTGATGAAAACATTAAGTAGGCAGGTCTAACAGAGCACAGAAATCTCAGTTATAGGCCGCAGCTGCTCTCTGATGACACACTTAGCCTTTTGATTGGTGTAAACTATGGTATTATTAACACGTTCTAAAGGGTTTTTATCTTTTAGTTATAGGATGTTAGGCCTGACACTGAGGTGGGCAAGGAATGGCTATTTAGTGGGCTAAAGACAGCCCAGCAATATAAATTATAATTAGATTTCAAACCTGCAACACTCTAACTGCTCCGCAATCATTGGAGTTCTAGTCAATTATCCTCACAAAAGGCTGAGTTTGAAGGCACAGCTATTTTCTGTGAAATTTTGTTCATACATCAAACGGGAGATTAATATTTAGAATATAGGACAAATTCTAAAGGACAAACATAAAAAAAGTAATCATCTAATCCATAAAAGGGGAAATGAATACTTTTCAAAAGGAGAACTACAAGTGGTTTATATAATAAACACACACAATAAACACACACAAAAATGTCCAACAACCATAGTCACCAAGGAAACACTACTCATANTGACACTCCTCATTCTGGTAAGAATGGCTGTTACCAAGGAAACAAAACATTTCCAGGTCTGACGATACAGGCCTATATTCCCAGGTACTCAGGAGGCAGAGACAAAAGGATCAGAAGATCAAGGCCTGCCTGGACTATCGAGTGAGTTCAAGATCAATCTATTCAACCTAGTGAGAGCCTTACTCTCTCTCTCTCTCTCTCTCTCTCTCTCTCTCTCTCTCTCTCTCTCTCTCCATATATATATGTATATACATATATATATATATATAATACCTGTGGATACAGCTAAATAATAAGATACTATAATATATGATACTAGCTATAATAATAGGATGTTAGTATGGGTCAAGCCCTGGCCTTCAATGCCTAATGCCACAGGAAAAGAGAAGAGAAGAAAGAAGGGAGGGAGGGAGACANAAGGAAAGACAAAGAAGAGACAATAGAAGAAGAAAATAGTGAACAGTGAGATTGGGGTTGGAGGAGAGAGGCCTGCTATACTGATAGTGACAGTGTTAATTAGTCCAGCTAATTCTGGAAATTTGAGTTCATAACCCACTTAGTTTCTTTGTAGTCCAAAAAGAAATTGGGGAACAGAAATTGGTTAAAGAAAATGGAATTATTAACCCTTTGATGAATCTAGGGAGAGACAGAACTTAATTCCTCTCGTTTCCACTATGCCTGTGGTGGTCTTAGATTTCGTAGAGAACCATGAGACAATCCCCAGGGGACAAGGGCATTTGGCTGGGTCAGTTTAACTGGCCCCTGCCTGGTGGTAAGGTGAATTGGCTTCCGGTTGGCTCCACTGTCTCTGTTTTATTATTACAGAGACAGTTTCACAGTCAGGTCCAGGCCTGGAGAAATTGGGGGACTCATTCTACCTCTAAAATCCCACATTTTCAAAACATAGGAGTCAGAGTCTTTATGGGACCTTGGATGCATGNCCTTCGATGTCCTCACTTACTGGGCACGGCAAGGTTCTTTGCTCCTGTGTTCATCACATGATAGGTGTAGTGTGGAAGCCTTGTGTATGTTTTCTCTAGAGTCAGCTTCAAGCTCTGAGNCCTGACTGCCTATTAGACACAGTAATTTTGTGAATGACAATGATGATGGTATCTTAGCCAGAAGGAGGGGCAGGATTGTCTGTCTTTGGAGTTTAGAATGTCTTCTTTCCAACAGCCCATTCTTGCATCCTGGGATGCTGTTTACACAGCCATGATGGAATTGAACAAACTAAAACCAGGACTTCCATAGGATCCAGCTGCACACTCATGTTTATTGTGACACTATTCACAATCGCCAAGTATGGAACTAGCAAAGCTATCCATCAACAGATGGATAGATGAAGAAAATGTGGTACACACATATGGTGAAGTTCTAGACATCTATAAAGAAGAATAAAAGTGTGTCATTTGAAGGAAAATGAACTGTAGGTTATAACATTGATAACTATANAATTATATACATTATAAGCATATATAATTAGTGATTTCAAACTAAAAAGAAAACAATGATAAAGACTAAAAATTTCTCTAAAACTATAGAAATTATGAATATTGAAATAAATACATAATTCAGGGGGAAAGTTTCTTCAGGTAGGAAAAAATTTCTTCAGGTAGGAAAATTATAGGCAGAGGAAAGAAAATGATGAGTCAGGGACCAACAGCTGTAGGTCAATATGAACATCATAAAAACAGAGTAATACCAACCCAATTCAAAATGAAAAACTAGAGGATATGATTAAAGGTGAGGTTGTCAAGCACTCTACTGATGCTCTCAGCTGCCAGTATTCAGATCCCTCTTCTGGCAATGATGTGCACANGTGTCCAGGGTGGATGTAAAACAACCCATGGAAAGTGATAGTGGTGGAAGTGTTTGATGGAATAGCAGCTTTGGTCTTACTTCTGCCTATGCAGATCTGAAAAGCTAAACTGAGCTCCCGAGAAAAGTTTGCCCTTCCAAAGAAAAAACTAGTAAGAGAAAATCATTTTTCCTCCCCTTTTGATTCTTGTCTCATTAACTATGATGTGGTGACAAGATAGCTTAGTATTGTAGGAGCCTTCTTGACATTGTGAACTCAGCAACGGAAAGCACAAAGACCAAAGAAGTCTATGAGCTTAATGACAAGCTTTAAACATTGGGATCAATAGTGGGACTTTTGTTTCTGAGCTTCTTAGTAATTCATATGAGTCTGGATATCTTGGTCTATTAGGGAGACATCCATTTCACTACCAGTGAATTTGTTCAAAGACTCTTCCCATTAGCAAAGTCCTTTACTTTCCAGCTCCTTAGAGGCAGGAACTACTGTGGACTTTGTTTACTGCTCTCTTCCTGATGCTCAAAAGAGCTCAGGAGCATGACAGATATAAACACCAAAACAAAATTAACACATTACCTTTAGTAGTTTACACATTACAAACATCTCAACAACAGAATTGTCCTGAAATTTCTTTAGATTTATCCCTCTAAGAACAAACAAAAGCCTCACTTACTACCTTCAAATCCATTGTCTATAGTTCATGGTACATTCCTGGGATCGAAATTCTTGAGTGGTTTGTTAANAGTCTCCAACCACACAACACCGGCTTCGTGAGTCATAGGTCCAGTGCAATAGCTCTGTGCGCTTTTTGAGTGTTTCACAGGAGCTGTGAAGTTTGGAGTCATTTCTGTGTTACTAACGATTGCTCTGATCCATCAGCCACATGTATTTTGTTTGTTTCTTACTACCTATATTGGAAGGAAAGACCCAGAGAATATGTCTAGAAGATGCAGACCTGAATTCCATAACCTGGCTTAATTTTCATCTAACTAAACTTTCTTCTGAATGAATTAGTCTAAATTTCAGGAATAACATTTATCCAGAACAGAGTAAGACAAAGAAATTCCAGGAAAATGATTTTCTAATAAGGTATCTTCTCATTTAGGCCCTGCCATCTAGAAGAACATTTCTCTAATATGGTGTTGAGTGTCTGGTGCATCTCTATGAGTTGAGAGATATGTCATGGTAATTTGAAGTTAATAACCATTAAAGAACTAATATACTTTGAATGATGCTCTTCATAAATAACTCATAGAAAATCCAAGGTTACCTTTGGACAGCATCTCATCCTTTCACTGTGATTTGTCTTCTTAAAGTGATATGCTTATGCCACCCACTTCCTGAACCTTGCTCTGTGCTCCTGAGGCTGACCTGACCTGAGCACTTCAAGGAGACCCATAGCAGATTCAAGCACTATCTCCCAAAGCCTTCTTTCCTATGTTCATGTCCTTCTCTAATGTGACTTATTGCTCTTCTGGCAGGACATATAATCTGTCCACATCCCTTCTCTCCATCCTCCAGAATCAGACCTGGCTGGTGACTTACTTTGACTTCCTAGATGTAGCATTGTGTGAGTTCTCAGATTAATCCTGAAAACGCTATGCTGTACTTGCCCTCTCTAGGAACCCTGAACTACATTATTGGAGGTCTAGGTCAGCTTTCTTAAGAATGAGTGATCAGGTGAAAAGAGACTTGCAGAAGGAACAAAACCATCTTAGATGAGTGATTAGGGCTCTTTTAGGCCATGACCTTGCCCCAGGTGAATTGTCAGATGTATTGGACCATATAAGCAAATGGTAGAAGCCATCAGAACTTCCCCCNAGGAGCCCATTCCAAATTGTTGGCCTTCTGAATTAAACTCAAAGGAAGTGCTTCAGTGTTTCCAATAATTTCAGAGCCCAGAGCACAGTAATATGTTTCTTCCAAGGTCAAGTTCAGGCGACTCCTATGCAAAGGCCTAATGTTCAGAGGATCATCTGAGCTTTGGACACAATATTCCTCATTTGGTCAAGCTCCTCAACTCATCAGCTAAATATAACAACAAGAACAACAACAACAACAACAAACCCAAAACCTTCCCATCAGACTGAGAACCAGAAGAAATGGCATCCATCAGTCCATGCTTTCACCAAAACTANCCAGTCACTCAAGCCAAACAGCCCAGGTTTGATGGACTTTGCAGCATCTGTGGAGCCCTTAGCAGGCCACAACAGAAGAGTCTCAGAACAGACCTTGAAGAATTTCAAGTAAAGCTACACCACCCTCTTCAGATACTGTCCTTTCAGAAGGTTCTTCACTTCTACCAGGCAAGCACAGAATGCTTGCTCATAATCNACCAAGCTACNAAACCATTGAGNTATCCCTACAGAACTGGAGCGTGTCTGATCTGCAAATGACAGAGGTGGTGTATGGGTGTGGAACTAATCCATCATGATCTGGAAATGAGGTGCCAAAGATGGGGACAAAATGACCCGAGGCTGCATAAACTGCTTCCCAGAGCCTACCTCTCTCTCTCCCTCCTTCCTTTCCCTCCTCGCCTCTTCCCTCTCCCTCCCTCTCTGTTGTCTTTTCGCTCTTTATTTAGCACCCACAGCCTCATACTCCCTATGTCCAGTTGACTGAGGAAGAAAAAAAATACAGGTCTTATTAATGGATGCTGATTAATCTTCAGCACAAGATTGGAAAGTAGCCAAAAATGGACAACTTCAGCCACATTCACAATGAGATGATGAACTGAATGGAGGGACATACCTGCAAGGCCTAAGTACATTAAACAATGTACCCTGGCTATNAAATTTGCATCTACATGTGCATATATTATCAGAGGTCTATATGTGTACTGGTTCATTAATGTTGACTAAAACTTTGACAGGAAGGTAGGAACTTGAAAGTAAATGACTGGAAATTAGGTGTCAGGGAATTCTGGGGAAGAGGTATATGAAAGAGNTTTTTGAAGAGGCATGTCTAGGGCAATATTTGTATCATGTGTGATTGTTTACCAAAGAGAAATATTTGTGGAAGAGAAGCTTCTATTAATCAGGAATATGTAGTGACTGACACCCTGACTGTCACTCGACCTTTTCCATCTGACTTTAACCAATAGGCTTGAGACAGAGGGCATGGCAATAGGGGTGAAATTGTGTGAGGACTCAGATATGTTTGTAGGGCTACAGTTTGGTGTTCAGCTTGCAACGCTTGGCAGCTCGATGAGCAGGTTTGGTTTCTCAGACTGAGTTAAGGGCTTTGCTGGCCCTCNTAATCCTCCAAGAAGACAAGGTCTAATCCCATGCATGAATGAGTTCATTGCTGCACAGCCTTCCCAATCTCATGATGCTTCTGNCCTGGAACATAGGGCAGAGTGACATCTCTGAATGCCNANANGAAAGGTCTATGGATTAGCATATGAAAGAAACCAAGGCAGAAAGGAAGACTGGAATACCTGCCCACACATAAGAAGGCCAATAGGTGTGTGTGTGTGTGTGTGTGTGTGTGTGTGAACTGTTCAACACAGAGTGGGTGTGTTATGGCATGACATGTTCCCAGTTACTCTGCTCACCTCATTTTTATATCTCTCCAAGGCTTAAGTTGAAGCCAGTGATTGCCAAACCACACATCAGAACCTCCCAGAAACTTTTTTAAAATGGAGATCTTGGGGGCTGAAGGCAGGTCAGCTGTTCTAGAAGTTTCGGGGCAGGACACTGGGAGGGATAGGGAGGGATACGGATAGGGAGCAGGGATAGGGAGCCTATNTTTTCAAGGAAGCATATGGAAGGTTCCAGCCCACAATCAGCTTGGGAGCTGCTGCAATGATGCATTCCAGGGCCCTGTAGCCTATATGCCTCTGGGCTGTGTCCAGTGTGACTCTCTGTAGGTCATCTCTGAAGACAAGCTATTTTAAACTGCACCTCCCGGGCCTTGGCAGGACCTGAACAGAATACATTGGATGCTTCCCTTCTTCTCCATCCCTCTGCTACCTAATCTAATTATCNCAACAACCAGATGTGACAGGCTCCTTCTCAAAGCCATTTTAATGTCTCCAATGGTACCTCTCAGGATGCAGGTCTTCTATCTTTTCCTTCTCCTGTCTCTAGCAGGACACCTTGGCTCAGATGCCTGCCCTAGGCCAATTAGCCATGAAGCATCCTTCTGCTGAAATAATCCTATTATGGGGCCCTGAGTAGCAGCCATGGACTTTCACAATCAAATCCAGGTCCAGAAAGGAAAGATAATCAACCATCTTAGCATCCTAAGGGGTCAGCCTCCTGGAACAAGATACTGCTTTCCTGAGACAGTCCTACCTGTGAACACTTCTGTGAGTCAGTGCCTGTCTTCCATGCATTTGAAGATNGAATGAATGTAGAATTACCTGTCTNTAACAGAATACTTCAAGTCAGTTTACAAATCACAGTGACTTAGTTGGCTCATGGTTCTGAAAGCTGGGAGTCTAAGGACATAGTGCTGGCATCTGCTCATTGCTGAGAGTCTTACTGCTGTATCATCCCATGATTGGGACCCAGGAGGGCAAGAGAGCTTGTGATTGGGCTGGAGGGATGCCTCTGCAGGTAAGAGCATGAGCTGTTCTTCTAGAGGACCAGGGTTTAATTCATACCACTCACAGTAGCTCACGACTGTATACAACTCCAGTTCCTGGGGATCTGATGCCTTCTTCTGGCCTCCATGAGCACCAGGCATGCATGGATGCACAGACATACATGAAGACAAAAATACATAAAATAAAAATTACACACACACACACACACACACAGAGAGAGAGAGAGAGAGAGAGTTTGCTTCAGAGATCAAGCCCCCAGCCTTAGGGTCTTTACATCTGGTATTAAACCATTCATGAGTTTGGAGCCCCCTCAACTAAGCACTTCCCATCAGGCTTCACTTCCTACAGGTTGCATTGGGAATCANGTTTCTAACACANGCTTTCGGTCAGATACTCAAACAAGAGGGTTAGGACCTGAGCTTGCACCTTTAGGCCTGATCTTACAGCCTGAATCAGTCCACACCTCCCTGCAGCTCTCTCTGGAAAGAGAGTTAATGAGCTGNTTGTCTCCCCAAAGGGTAGCTGAACAAGAACAGCACCAATGGGCATGCCAAGGTGGACGGGAGCAGGAAAGGTGGTCTTCCTCAGAGAAGAGCACGCCAATTGGTTGTCTAGCACCAAATGGTTGGCCCTGGAAACATACCTAACAAGTAACATTTTACAGACTGAACGGGTTATATTTAGGAATGTATATGTATATACATATATGCATCTCATAACTATTAGTGAAAAAGGAGGCCTTGAATTTGAAGGAGAGTGGAGAGGGTATATGGGAAGGTTTGGAGGGAAGAAAGGGAAGGGAGAAATGTTGTACCTATATTAAAACCTCAAAAATAAAATTTTAAACAAAAGAAGCTGTTGGTACTGTGGCTTGACAGCTCTCAATTTATGATACCTGGCTCCTCTGTGCTCTTCGTCAAGTACACTGTGTTGAAGTAAATCACAGGGAACTTTCCCTCCAGCTCCAAAACGCTATAAAAAGCCAGAACTTTCCTTTGTTCTGGGGATTGGTCTGAGACTCCTCAAGGGTATTTGCTTGATGAGGCTTCTTGTGCCGCTCCCTGAGCCATCCTTCCTCTCCCTCCCCCAGCCATCCCTCTCATCCCCAGCCCAGCCATCCTTCCTCTCCCCACCCCCGACCAGCCATCCTTCTCCTTCTTCCCCCCATCCAGCCATCCTTCTCATTCTCTCTGCCTCCCCCCACCACTCTCCTTATTCTTGGCTTTAAAAAGAATCCTTTCCTTCCCTTGAAAGCCCCATCAGGCTTAGCTGTCCATACCCTGTATGGTTTCTGTCTAATGTTCTCCCTCCCTTTTCAAGGGTCCATCCTGGCCTGGAGATGCTCTCATTTAAATAAATTTCATCCAGGGCATTGTGATAGCTTCTTTTCTGAATGGACAGCTACTGCTTTACTTCTGTTATATTTAACACAGTAGTGTATTTCCAAAGGGGAAAGTGTGCGGGTGTATATGTGTATGTGTGTATGTGTGTATGTGTGTGTGTGTGTATGTGTGTGTGTATGTGTGTGTGTATGTGTGTGTGAGTATGTGTATCTGTGTGGTGTGTGTAGAGGTGTGTGTGTGTGTCTGTATGTGTGTGTATGCTGATTTATAAGCCATTCAAGTCTTCATGGCTCCTTGGAGACCATTCTTAGACTCTTGGCCCACCATGTCTCTTTGGTGCTTTGGTGGCATGCCCTACTCTGGGTGCTGTTACTCACTGTACACAATTTCCTATGTCTGTATCATCACTATTATTTCTAATACTGTATCATCTGTAAGGTACAGGATATTCTTAACCACTAGTGGACACTGAAGGGTATCCCTCTACTCCAAATCAAATGATCCATTCTGAGCATATAGAGACTTTAGAAACCACCATGAGCAATATTGATCAGCAANGGCCTCAGGGAAGAGCAAACAACATTTCAAATCACTGCTCAGCGCAGAGTAGGTCATAGGAGGGCCTGACATTTGTCCTCATCCTCTGCCAGAGCGATGCAGAATCCTTAGAATGACCTAATGAAGGCCACCACCTTTGGGGCCTCACTGCTACCTCAAGCTCGCACACTGGGTACCCTGCCCACAGACTCTCCCAGGATAATTTATAATTTCCTTAGAGGGCTGAGACTTCTGTTATGTGCTGCCTGGCATGCTCAGATCCACTGCAAGAGACACCAAGCTTCTCTGCATATTGTGGATGTGGAGATAATGCCACTGGGAGGGCAGATTTGACATCCACTCCCACTCTCCCATTCATGACTCAGCTGCTCCTGTCTGCAGCAATTCTCCACACTTGCCAGTGCCAGAGGCAGAAAAGGGGAAGGGGAAAAAAAAAAAAAACCTGCCTCTTCCCTCCAGGTGCCTAGCAAGACCCTCACTGACTGATAGTTGTAGTCCAAAGTATGTGGATAAGAGCCAGTAATCCCAGTATACTGAAGGTGGAGCCGGGTGGGTGACGAGTTCAAGGTCGTGTTCAGCTATATAGTGAATTTAAGGCCAGCCTAAGTTCTTAAGACCTATCTCCAAAAGGGAGTGAATTATAAAGTAAAAAGTCTACTTTTTAGAACAGGAACAACCTCCTAACAGCTGCCCAGTGGCTCTCCAATTTTTCCTGCCTCCCCAGACTTTCTTTTTTTAAAACAAGGAAATCTTTATGCATCCCAGGTTGGTCTTGAACTCACTGTTTTATATCTAGAGGGTGACCTTGAATTTCTGATCCTCCTANCTACACATCCTTGAATGTGGGGATTCCAGGGNCATGCAACCATGCTTGGTTTTAACCTTCCTCCTTTTCTGAGGGCATATCAGGCTTCCCCCTTGGCTAGTCAAGGTGTCGTCCCTTCTAAGCTAGAGAAGTCACACAGTCCACATGAGGTCAAAAAGAATTTGTTCCTGGAAGAATTTGTTGCTACTGCAACAAGGAAAGCCAGTGTCAGAAAGGGACAGAGGGAAAAGGGGGGTCTAAGGGATGCTCTGGTCATAGCCATAGGCTGCTCATTCTCTATCATTGGCCTGACCTGCTTTCCTTTAGAGTGAGACAGTAAAATTCTTTCTCCTCCTCCTTGTTTTTAGTTTTTTAATTTAAGGCACTTTGACTTGGAGTTCTGACACTTGAAATAAGTGTTGTGAAAAATATATAAAGATCTCAGAAGCTGCTAGATTCCTTTTGACTTGATTAAAAGTCACTTTGTCCTCTGGGCAAAACCTCTGAGGATACCTTTTTACCCAAATCCAGGACAGCCATTTTCTTCTGCTTTGAGAAATATGCTTAAGGGCATCTTCTTTGAAGGCATCTTCTCAGCTTACAGCCCCCACCCCAGATGTTCCCACCGAGACTTTCCAAATCACCCCTTCTGAAGCTTTTCCCAGCCACCTGTCCGGTTAGCTTCAGGCCAGTTAGATTCTTGTCATGATCTGAAATTGCCTGAGTGTCTACTGGCTTGCTCGAGGTTGGAGCTCCTTGAAAAAGGAAATGCCAAAAGGGCAGATGTATGTGTCCCTAGCTGGCTCCCCAGCATCCAGAAGAACACCAGGCAGCTGGCACCATCCACAAACATCAGCTAAATGACTGAATGATTGAAATAAAAGGGGAAGGACTTGTTCTAAAGCTGTGGGTATGTTCATGTGTGCACATGTGTGTGCTAACATACATGAAAGTATGTGTGTGTGTGTGTGCATATGGAGGCCAGAGGTCAACCTTAGATGTCATTCCTCAGGAATCATACATAGTGTTTTATGAGACATGGCCTCTCATTGGCCAACTAGGCTATGAATTTTTGAGATGCAGTCTCTCATTGGCCAAGTAGGCTAGGCTGGCTGGCCAGAGAGCCCCTCCGTTGCTAGGGAGATCACCTCCTGTCCAAGAAGCTATTTCTGGTTTTGAATATCCCAATGCCTGAAAATAGAGCTTCCTACAGAAAATGAATGTTATCTTAGAAGGTTCGCCTGTTTCTGGTTTTCTGTGGAGGATGGAAGAAGCAGCTTCTTCAGGTTGGTTAGAGTACAGTGGAGTTCCTGTGGTGTCTCTGTTCTCCCCCACACTTCACTTGGCAGTCATCCCTTATGCCCTCCTGCTTACACTCAAATTACCTTGACTAAGACTTGCCTAGTCCAATTAGTAAAGCAGTCCTTAAAAACTGGACCAGTATGACTTGAAATGAGTATAGCCTGGCACTCTTACCAATTCCTAATTATTCACCCCTAGATCACCTTCTTCTAGAGCCAGGGAAATGTTGGGGGTGACTTGGAGCTAGGCTGAAGCTGCCAACACATAAAGCAATAGAGTGAGAGCCACCATCTGGGCCCTGCTGTGAGAGCCCCTGAGAGGCATCTGGAGACAGCACCTGTCTCCAAGCAGGACGGCTGGCCTTGTGCCCATGGAATCCATGGGAAGGAGAACTCTCTATACTCCCAGGCACACAGGCAGACGGGGGCACATGGAACATGGTGTCAGCATGAGCTTACGCTGGTTGGCATGTTGGAGCAGTGGGAGGGCCATGTGGCACCAGCTTTGTCTGTCTCATGCCCTGGCTGGCATCCCTCAACCCCAAGGTTCAAGTCAGTCCAAATCATTGTCAAGATATATGGGGATCTCTGCCAAGGAGAAGAAGGAAAGATGGTGAGCCCTGCACCATGTTGGAACCCAGAGAAACAAGGAACCACAGGGATAATGGAGACGTCACTGGAGAGCTCTGAGTCAGTTTAGGGAAAGGACNGACCAGGGTGGGTAATCCTGGGCTGAGGGACAAGGAAGGCTTCCTTACAAAATGCNAGGCAGAAGAGAATGTGGAGGGTGGATGAGCAGGCTTCTTGGGGCATTAATAGAGCGTGTCTCCCCTAAGACAGGATCAATAGAAGGCATATAATTTCAAATACTTCTAGAGGTAGATAATTTTCTGCTCTCAGAGGCATACTAATACATCGAGGAAGATAAGAAAGGGATACGTAGTCAAGGGTCTCAAAGAACTAGCTTTACTTAAATTGCTCTGTGAGGAATTTCTTTTTAAGAACTATTTTTATTAGTTCTTTGAGAATTTCAGATTTTGACC
>LZPO01076086.1:10345-28192 GCA_001675575.1 Neotoma lepida
TCACCCCTATCAGTGGGATTGCAGTTACATCTGAAGCCATGCTTAGCTTTTTTCATATGGGTGTTGAGGACTCAAAATCAAGTCCTCATTTTCACATAGCAAGCGCTTTTATGCACTGAACCAACCCTGGCCAGATATCTTGATGGTTGCTTCTTAAGCTGCCTTGGCNTGAAATTATTACTGTATGTTTTCCTTAGTTTTTTTTGCATGTCAGGTTTCTAGCATTTGTTTTGTGTATACTGGGAAAATCTAACTGAATACTAAGAAATGATTTTTCACTGCATTGGTGCCTTGGTAGCTTGTTCAAATGGTCTCAAGAATATACAAAATATGTGTCTTATTAGTCATGAATACTGCTTCTTTTTCTCTATACTTCTCTTTATAGTAACAACTTGAGTCTCTGATAGTGTCCAACTAGAATGGAAGAAATCCTCTTGCAGTGGTATATATGTCAATTTGAGTATGCTTGTATAATTGGTTAAAAGTTTTCCTAGGTGTGTCAGTGTCTGCCTGGGCTTACCACTTGAAATGATGAACTGAAGAGAGCTGATAAGTGTAAGCCTCCCCTAGTGCACTGAGGATCTGAACATAACCAAAGATAACTGGTCACTCTGAGCCCCTTAAGCTGGGGCCAACTCAGACAAGAGCTATTCTCTGGATCTTCTGGTCTAAACTTTTAGTAAGTGTAAAAAAAAAATTCACATAAACCTATTCTCAATAATCTTTCTTTTCTCATTGGATATAAAGAGAAGTAGTATAAGAGAGGTAGATGTGGTGTGTGTGTGTGTGCGTGCGTGCGTGTGTGTGTCTGTGTCCATCTTTTGCTCTCTTCTGTCCCTCCGGAGAAAGTTAAAGCACCCTTTGTTCATACAAGTACAGAACTACAGAAACACTTAGCTTGTTTGATTTTTAATCTCCAGATACCCACTTCTCTGTTTAAAAGTTCTATTTTTCAGTGATCTTTCTGTACCACATGGACTGAATGAATGCATATAGACTCACTGTATCAGCAGTGCTGTTCTTGCAGGAAGAAGAAGGAGCTGTACATGTATTGAAAGATACTGGGTCTGTGCATATGGCTCATAGATCTCTCTATAAGACTCATAGACCCTTACAGCACACTTCTAAGGTCAAATTAATTTCCTAGGATCACTAACATGTTCTTTGTTTCTCTTTCTCCTCATGAGCATATAGGCAGATTGAATGAAGATGTAAAAATAAGAATCTGAGTGGCTTTTTTTAAATCAAAAATTAGCATTTGAAAAAAGTAAAAAAAAATGCCCNATCTCTTTGGTAAAATATAGTTATTTCATAAAAACTATGGGGGTGTGATTGTTAAACTAATTAGTAATTATTTTACAAGTGTTTTTTTTTGTTTGTTTTTTGAGACAGGGTTTCTCTGTGTAGCTTTGCGCCTTTCCTGGAACTCACTCGGTAGCCCAGGCTGGCCTCAAACTCACATAGATCCGCCTGCCTCTGCCTCCTGAGTGCTGGGATTAAAGGCGTGCGCCACCACCGCCCAGCTATTTTACAAGTTTTATTTTATTTTATTGCATTACCTTTTTGGTTGGTTGGTTTGTTTGGAGACTTAACTCAGTAGAAGAGTGCCTGCTTGTTANGTCCAAGGCTGTGGGTGCAATTTTCAGCATCATCAAAGCAAAGCAGAGTAAATATATCAATTCTCAGTCTTAATTTCCTGTATAGTCAGTGTTGACAGAACTTAAGAGTTGACATACTGTTTGCTTGTTGATAATTGGNTTATTAAATTGTGCATGTGGGTATGTGTATGATGTGTGAGTGCAGGCAGACGAAAACTTGGTTGGGTTTGTTTTCCCCTTCCGCCTTTATTTGGGTTCTGGGAATTGAACTCAGGTCAGTTGTATGGTAAGCTCCTTTACTCACTGAGCCGTCTCGCTGGCCCAGTGACCTCAGCATATTTTCAGTGTATAGTCATTCTGAAGCTAAAATATTTAAGAGCCATTACTTAAAGCAGGACTTTTATATAGTTTGTTAAGGGTGACTCTAACAAAACTCTTAGGTTCACACATTTAAATCTTTTACTAGTCCCTCAAATTATTCTTTCTCAGAACTAACTAAATCAATACCAATCACAGGTTTGATTTNATTGTTTTTACATTCTCAGGCATGTGTTGGCAGACTCTCATGGTCACCTTGTCATCCGGTCAGTCACCAAAAATAATCAAACATAAATACCTATTTAAAACATCTAAATGTGCAGCATGTGCTTCTACAAATATACTTGTTGGATTTGTANGTAGCACTAGTTTATTGCTTCAGGATTCCAAATTCATGCTTTGTTATCTCTCCTATGATACATGTCTCTTTCCTAGTTAGCATGGTGGACACAGATGATACTTTTGGTATTAGGAAAGTGTCCCCTTTCCTACTTGAGTAGGCTTCTGTTCTTTTTCTCTTGTGGACACTGCAGAGCTGTTGTGCTATGTGGATAAAATTCATACAGTCACTCGGTGAGCTTCCAGCCAAAACTATGTTGCCCCTCCTGGCTGGTGACCACTTCACTGTGACATTCTGCCGGTTACAGAAGGACTCTTCCTTCCCTTTCTTGAAGCTGTGGACGCATTCCAGCCTAGGCAGTTCAGGGAATGTCTCCACCCCCCATCCCAACCTTCTTTAAGAAGGGTTGTCAAGCAGTCATCCCCTCTTTCACATTGATTTCTTCAGTGGGCATTAGGTCACTGTAAGGGTCTCCTCCCATCTTTCTAAAGATCTGACCTTCTCGTGTTTAACATTTCTCTACTTTTATGTCAAATTTACCATGTGGCTTCACCCTTAGGATTGATGCCTTGATCAGACATGTGAGAGAACACATCTCTCATCTTTTCTTTTATCAACTACATTTGTGTGTTTGTGTGCATATGTGTGCAGGTGTGCATATGCAAATGCACACATGTGTCAGTCAGAGCACAGCTTGTCGCACTCAGTCTTCTCTTTCCACCATATGTGTTCTAAGATAGAGCTCAATCCGTCAGGCTTGGCAGTCAGCACCTTTGCTGTCTTGTCAATTCTCCTTGTTGTTATTGTCTTGAAGGAGGATGGCCCTTACAAAGAATCCCCATGGCACTTATTTAAAATTTGTGTAAAAACAGCACACAATGAAGCACCAGAATCAAAAATTTACAGACTATGAGCCTGTTCTGGGAAAGAAACTATTGTTTTGTGTGAAGAAGAATCTTGATAGGCCTGTCAGATTGGGGAAGGTGATTTGTAAAGGGAGCTAGAGTTAAAATGATCCAAGCACTTTGAATAAAGAATGTGGAAAGCCATGGCTTCTAAGTTTATCTCTTAATTTGTAAGACATCTTAAGTATTTTGAATAACCAGCTTAGTGAAATACTATGTTAGCATGCCAAATTCTAAAAATATATANTGTTGCATATATGCACAGGGGAGTTTTGAGTAAAGGATGGGAATTTGTATCTTTTCTATCAATATGATAATCTAAAGTAGTGCTAACCCTAGAAGTGTAATTCAAAGATAAAATGTTATTACTATAAGTCCATGATACTTTGCACCTTTGCACTAGATGATGGTGTTTGTGGATAAAATACTTTCTTTCTTTGGCAATGAGAACTTTTTAAAAGGCCAATAACTTTACATCAAATATCTATTCTTAAATTACTGATGATGGTATTTATGCATTCTTTTAAGAAATTTATATCATATACATAAGCAAAAATGTCAAGGCAGTTACTGCCCACTGATAAAGCACACAGCATTTGACTGTGTCCTTTATTTTTCCAGTCTCAATGTTCATGTGTGTGTGTGTGTGTGTGTGTGTGTGTGTGTAATTAAATTCATGTCTAAGAAGATATTTATATGTTCCTATTGCTTTAATATAAATGATCCCAAAGAGCTTGTTTTGATAGCTTGGTACCCATTGCAGTATTGTTGAAGGGTGAGGTTTTGGGGATGTGTTCAGATTATGAGAGCTTTGATATGCTCAGTAGATTGGTTCATTGATGTTGTTATGTAGATTATTGAGAGGTAGGGCCTGCTTGGAGTATTCATTTCCCAAGAGTATTATCTTAGACATGTATCTTGTCCTTGGTCTCAGTCAGCAATAGTTCTTCAATACTCCTCCTGCCATAGGTAGTGACATCAAGTGACTGTGGATTGAAACCTTTGAAACCATCAGCCAAATAAATCTTTCCTTTCTTTAGTTGATTTTCATAGGTATCTTGTCACAGTGATGGAAAACCAGCCATATAGATATAATATTTTATTACCTGCATGTTTTCACCTACTATATTATGAGTAGCTACCATGAAATGTTTAATGTTTTTGTTTGTTTGTTTTGATACAGGGTTTCTCTGTGTAGCTTTGGAGCCTTTCCTGGAACTCACTCGGTAGCCCAGGCTGGCCTCGAACTCACAGAGATCCACCTGCCTCTGCCTCCCGAGTGCTGAGATTAAAGCCTTGCACCACCACTGCCCGGCTTAAATGATATTTTTAATGGCTACTTCATTGTTCATCAAACTCATTAGTCATAATTTTATTAATTATATATTTTTGAACATTTATATTTCTCTTATTTTCTCCATTTAAATGAATATAATGGGATGAGTTATGTTTCAGTTTTTCCTTTTTTCATTTACACATGACTTTTTCCAGTGCATTTTTATCAATTTTGAGTTACCACATCAGGGGCCATATATATCTTTCAAGTTTTTGCTTCTTAGTGCCAAATTATTCTCTAGAAAGTCACACTACTTAAAAATAATGCAAACACATAAATTGGCATTCTTCTTTGAGTGATGCCTCGGAGAACCCTTAGCTCAAGTGACCGTGGAGAATATTAACTCCACATCAAAGAAGTTACGTTTAGTGAAGTATACCACATATATGTGGCTTGACATTATTAAGCCTTCAGATAGCTAAACCTCCGTCAAACACTACTGAACACTTACTTGAAATTTAAGGAAGCAGAATTACACTAAACAAGCTTTGATTTTTAACATCAAGAATGAGCGACGTACATGTGTAAAATTTCCAGACTTTATGTGTAGAGGGCCAATTGTTCTCTGAGATTGCAGCAGTAATCTTTAGGATTTGGTAAGAACACAGTGTTGGCAACGTTTAGGTTGGTGGAGGGAGGTCTGTGTCCCAGCTGTAGCTACACGGGGGCCAGCTGTGTAAATTGCCACTGTATCAAGTGGGTAGACAGGGCTTTCAGCTGCTCCTGCTTGCTTCTTCCCCTGCAGAACTACTCAGTAAGTGCATTATTAATGCACAGAACTCAGCCCAGGAAGCCAGGCAGGGCTCTGTGTAAATAAGACTATTTATCCCAACCATTCCATAGAAGTGAGTTATCAGCACTAATTTTCCTTATTATTTAACCTGTATTGAGTGGTACTAAAATGCTGAAATAGTTAGGATAAGCTTTTATTTCATGACTTTCGTCTTTCTAATGATCAAATTGGTAAGGACTAATGATGACTAGAGTTTGTTCATTCCATTCCTTTAATAAGAAAATGGCTGTAGCTTAAAATGCAAATGGCTAAAAATTGCTAAATGGTCTTAATGGTAAATATAATGCAGATTTAAAATGTGACACAAAGCATATTTTATTTCAAACTTTATTTTATGATAGAGGAAAATTACTATTAGGAAGCTAATAAGTCTTTTGAGCTCCACACTTTAAAATTGGTAGTTAGAAGCTAAGCTTGTAAAAATAAATACATAATTTCCTTGTAAAATGCTATACCAGTGCAGAAACAGGGCATGGAAATTGGGTAGCAATGCTGGATAGCTTTTCTGGGATCTCAGGCCTGGTCATGGTTAAGACCAGGAACTAGTCTTAATGCAAATTGGTGATTAGTAAAGACATTTTGACAAATTAGTTATTGGTGTTAAGTATGTGAGAATAGCCATGGGAAAAAAAAGCATCCTTTTTCTGTAAATTAGATTAGGATCCAGGATATCCTGTGTGATCCCCCCCCCACCCTTTTGGTAACTGTTTTCCAAAAATACACAGATGATTTATTTTATTAATGTGCTGTCTGTGAGAATCAAGTAAAAAAGTAATTCCAGCTTATGAGAGAAAATGAAGACTGAGAACCACAAGTCAACAATAACAGGAATTACTTTTAATACAATATGCATATTCTGTACTTGACTGTACTGAAGTATGAGGTAAAATTGTCATAAAAGCTTGGGATCACAAAGGTCCACTCTGGTGGGAATTGTCCAGATTGGAAATTTGATTTCTTAAGGAGTTGAAGCCTTGCCCTCTGGAACGGTTTGAACTCCAGGTTGTAGCTGAATGGAGATAGGTAGACCAGTAGTCTTTGATTTTTTAGTATGTCATTGGTACAAGTTATTATGTATCAGAACAGAATACAGAAGATTAGTTCTGCATTTCAAGGAGAGAGGGCCAAGTATAGTGTAAGAACCCTTGTGAAAGTTAGCTCTGAAATATGACACCTAGTATATTGCTGTTAAACTTATATCCTGGGGAGAAATTGATTTATGGTAAAATTTGGTTCTAATTTGAAGTGTGACAAAATGATAGCTTCACATTTTTTGTGACATATATTTATTAAAATCTGTATTTTTTTTGCATGAGAACAGGATGTCTTTCTGGAGAGCTGCTTGCATTAATATAGTAGTCCAATGTCAACATCCAACTGTTCTAATTAGTCATTGCATGACTTTTGCCAGTAGCAAAAGTCAGTGTTAGTTCTCTTAAGGTAGGACTCTGTCGTTTGCTTCACCACAATCCGCAACAAATGATTAGTTACTCAGTCAAAGTGACTTCATGCTTGGTTTTATTCAGCTTTGGAAGAGTACTGTGGGAATCACAGACTGGGGTCAGTATTAACCTTAACGGGCTGACAGTTTAGTGAATGAAACTACATTTCATCAACTATGTACTGGAATCAGTTTTAGAAACATTGGGCATTAGGGTCAGCAAGATGGCTCAGTGGGTGTGAAACCTGAGTTCAATTCCTAGGTCCCACATATTGAAAGGAGAGTACTGATTCCCTAAAGTACTTTCTGACTTCAAACATGTGCTCTGGAATACACACACACACACACACACACACACACACACACGCACTTGTAAAAAAAGTATAGAAAGAAAGAAAATTTGAACATTAACCCCCATGTTCACCTTACAAAGTCTTCTTACTCCATGACTTGATGGTCTCAGTAGTTAGTACTTGGCAAAAGGCATATGACTTGAATAAGCAAAAATATTGGTATTTGACGTTGAAAGTTATTCCGCTTCCTCGAGTCTTCCGTTCCCCTGCGTTAACATTCTTGGTGAGGGAGAATGAAAGAGAGGAAAGTACTTTCCATGCAGAGCAATACGTTTATTTGGTTTACTTTTCAAAAGCTTGCAGTTTGGTAGGACTGGAGAAATTTTCGTGGGAGATTTGAGCTAGAATCAGGCTTTGCCTGGTCTTACCTTGAGTTAGTAATGATGCTTCAGTTTTCTGCTTGTCAAACAGGGTTAATTACAAGTTGTAGAGAAGAATCAATTTGTGCGTCCAGTTTGTGCAATNTTAGTAAGGAACGGATTCACGTAATATCCTAATATTATTCTATCGCAGTGCCCAAGAAGACGTCTTAAAGTTTATTATTTTCATAGAGTAGTATTCTGTTATTGTTGTATGTTCCCTTTGGCATATCAATTTTCTTAGGGCTGCTATTTGTAATGTCATTTCAGGTTCCTATATGGTCGTGGACTCCTCAAATCATGATCCTGGAGAGAAAGCCCGACTTCAGCTGCCGACCATGAAGGAGAATGACACTCACTGCATTGATTTCAGTTACCTGTTGTACAGCCAGAAAGGGCTGAACCCTGGCACTTTGAACATCCTAGTTCGAGTGAATAAAGGACCACTTGCTAATCCAATTTGGAATGTGACTGGATTCACTGGTCGAGACTGGCTTCGGGCTGAGCTGGCAGTGAGCACCTTTTGGCCCAATGAATATCAGGTAATCCTCTGAGATTTTCTGCTTTGTGCCTTCATATATTGGGTCTCTGTGTACGTGGAGAATAAAGATATAAATACTGGTCCTGCAATAGTAGGGTTCCTCCTTCTTGTTTCCCAGCTCTTCATGCTTGAGAACGAGTTTGGATACAGTTGGCACAGGACCTTCTATCTAGAGACACTACTATCACACATAGGAAAACAACAGTTCAGCCCACAATTTGTCGTATGCTTGGTAAAGGGCTACTTACTTCTGATTCTGATGCACACATTTCTATGTCTTTGTGAAGGAAGAAATAGTTTGTTTGTTTTTTTGTTTTTTGATTGTTTTTCCATTATACTGCAATATTCTGACTGGATTGGCTTACTGATTTCTTGAAAATAACATTTGGGAGATAAACAGAAGATAGTATTTTGTAAAATTTTCTTAACCAAATGGAATATTTAAAAGAAGCAAACAAAAAGGACGGGTTGTCCATAAAAATCTTTAAGATGATTTATTTTCTTAAATAAATGCTTAATCTGATTATGATGAAAAGACACAGTGAAGAATGCTAATTCCCACTTTTGGGTTCTGTGACTGAGTTTATATGATTCAACATTGAAGTTCACAGAGCAGCTTGACGACTCCTTCAGTCACACAGGCTGTCAGGCTTAGGGCCTGGAAATACATGATCTTCTGTAAGAANGCAGAGCTTGTGTTAGACTTGAGATTTCGCCCTTTTAGAAGACTCACCTCTTTATGGTTTATTATAGAGCTAGTGAAAGGGCATTTATGTACAAGCATATTCCACAACAGCCAGTAGCATATACGCCAATAACCATTTCATTCACATATTTCAGAAGTGAACCCTTTTGGTTGTTACTCATTAACTACGAAAAAATGCATCCCCTTACTTGGTTTTTCTTGTATTGATTTTTTTAGTTTCACCACTGTCTGGGTTTGNTGAAAGTTAAGGTTCTCATTTCCAGGTTATGTATGTGGTGAAAATTCAGGGCATTTTTTTTTAGGTACGAGTGGCTTCCATTAATCCTGAACAGAAAAATGTTGCTCTTTACTCTGATAGGAAAGCCATGTGGTTTTTCTTTTAGGACCTACAGTGCATCCTACAGATTGCATATGTAAGGGGGTGAGGTGTGTACATGTGTGTGCATGTGTGTCAAGCTGCTGTTAGAGCAGTGATTGTAAACCAGTGGACTTGTCTGTGACTTGAGTGTGTTGGTAACTGTCATTACTAGATCTTCTTACTGTGTACTGTCAGTATTCTGATTTTATGGGTACCTGTCATGGAGCTTAATGTAGCAGTAGGAAGAAGGAGGTCTGGTGTAGCCAAAGGAAAATGCCAGCATATCCAACCTCTGTAACACACACTGAAGCCCCAGACAACAGATAAATCTAACAGAGTTGTACAAATGTGAGCTCTAGAGTCAGGCTGTGTAGCTATTTGCTATTTACTACCTATGTAAGTAGTTCCTCAAGGAATCAGAGTGTTACTTGTTCTTCCTCTTGATAAACATGACTGATAGCATATCAATGGCACACTTCCCCCTTATCATTAAGAAATTATATTCATATCTTTATGTTTTTATTTTTTAAAAGACACACTTTTGACTCATTGATAGTAATAGAACTTAAAATTTTTATTTATCTATTTTATTTTATTTTTTTATTTTTCTGAGACAGGATTTCTCTGTGTAGCCTTGGCTGTACTGGAACTCACTCTGTAGACCAGGCTGGTCTCGAACTCACAGAGATCCTCCTGCCTCTGCTTCCCGAGTGCTGGGATCAAAGACATGTGCCACCACTGTGCAGCTCTAATAGAATTTTCTTATAGCACAGATTATTGAGGTATTAGTTGTTATAATCTGGATATACATTTCTCTGTTGTGGGTCATTTTATATACAAAATATCATCTATCACATGTACCTATGATAGATTTTTTTTTTTTTTCTGAGACAGGTTCTTACTATGTAGTCCTTGCTGGCTATCTTAGAACTCACAGAGATCCACCTGCCTGTGCCTCCCAAGAGCTGGGATAGATTTAAGCCAGCGATACAAAGTGCCCTGTGTGAGTTTCAGTCTGGCTGTGATATATTCTTGGAAATGTTTCACCAGAGAAAAAAACTTAATGAAATGCTCAGAACAATGGGCAAACTCTCATTGTAATTTATTAAGTGTAAGAAGAACTTCTAACCAGTCTTATTAATAAACACGCGGAACAAGAAATAAGGGTGAAAATCTGACAGAGATCAGAGGAATTAGGAGCAAGCCACCACTCACCAACACTGCCTCTACTTCCCAGGATTGAAGCGGAGGAAAGAGCGAGCCTTCCGGTCTAACCTGGCTTTTTATACCTGTCCATCTGCTATCCTCACTAAGCTACATCACTTCCTGTCTTGTCTGCATGGATCTTCAGAACTCTAAGGTTGATGCTGGGATTAAAGGCGTGTGCCACCACCTCCTACTGCTAGTTCCCCATGTGACCTTGGAGTCACAGAGAACCAAATGGATTAAGGGCGTGTGCTAACTTGCATGGCTATTGTTTTTCTATTAGTGGCTGGCAGCCCCGTTTTTTCCTCTGACCCTCAGATAAATTTTATTAGGGAGGACAAATAAAATATCACCACAATTAAGGGAGTATTTTGCCTCCGTCATTTTTCCTTACCCTCTAAAACTTCAGCAATAAGAGAGAATAACAGGAGTTTTTAGTCATGTGCTCAACTCTCAATAAATTGATTGGTCTTTTAATAATTTTAGTCCTGTAGATAACTAGTTGTATCTGTGCAATATTTTGATAAGTGATTTAGCTGCTGATAATCTCCATTTCCGGAGACACCATTTGCTGTAAGTACCAGTTACCAGAGGCCAGTTGTGAGATTTCTCTTGGAGAAATTTGGATGACTGATTTCTGTTCTTTTGTAAGAAAAAGACCTCCCCATTGTGATACAAAGGTACTTGCTAGTGTCCAACTTTGACTTAGAGCTTTAGTTCTCTCAGCTGAACTTGGTAGCTCCTGCAGGTTATTCTAGTCTCCAGGAACCTGGTATGTGAGGATTGCCCTCTAAATTCAAGGCCAGCCTGGGCTATAGTTTGAATCTTAAAAAAGAAGGAAGGAAGGAAGGACGAAGGGAGGGAGGGAAGGAGGGAGGAATAGAGGGAGGAAGCGAAAGGTGGGAGGGAAGGGGGGGATAGCCAAGCCTTTTCAAGCAATTGCTTAAGATTTCAGAACTCCTTTCCATATTTGAAAAAATAAAAATATTTTTAGGAAAAAAGTCAAAAAGAAAACCTTTTCCCTGGAGAAAAGTACTAACATATGATTGCCTAAATCATCAAATGATTTAGCTGAGACACCCCCCCAAATGTATCACTTAAAAAAAAAAAAGAAATTAGACTTGCAAGGAAGAATTATCTTCAGGTTGTGGACAGACTGTACCATCGAAATGACCCATTGGATTTCATTATTTGATACTTCATTCTTTAATCTTGTTTTAAGCAGAATTTATAGAGAAATCTGTTCTGCCTCTCCTTCCTCTTCATGGCTGGTCCATCTTGTAAATGGAGATGAATACTGGCTACAAAAGCATGGCTGATTGTGTTTGCTTTCTAGTCACAGTAAGCAGAAGAATGCATTGAGTACACACTCCCTATTGTTGAAAAGAAGAAGCAGGTGTAAATTTTATTTTTTGGCAATCATCATAGTAGTATAGTACTATATAGGAAACTGCTGTGCATCTGTCTTCAGGACAATAGTTGTCTTCNGCCCAGGTCATGGGTAGAAATGATCACATTACATTTATTTTGTATGTCATGGTAGGAAGATGCCGTGGCATATTTTAGGCTTCAAGGTAGTGCTGTAGATTCTTAAGGTGATTGTTAACTAAATAANAAACAAACAAACCTCACAAAAAGTCCTTTGGAAACATAATCTCTGGTTATATTTCATTATAACCAAAGATGTACACACCTCTAAGAAAGTAATATTCTTTATTCCAGAAATTTGACTTGTCTTGTGTGCATGAATGGAGTTCTGCTTTATTATTAAACCCGTTATTTTCCTATTGAACAGTGAGGTTGTTACTAAATGAGGCAGATAGATGACGTACATAACTTGCAAAACTATTAGTGGAGACCTAATCTGTTGCTTTCCATTAACTGGGTGCACATCATTAATCTCAAAAATGATGCATGATGAACGCTACAGGGCTCTGGCCAGGAATTGAAATGCAACAATCTAGCAAGTGCCCTTCCCCTTACTCCAGGAGACACAAACGTGGACCCTGTACACTGCGTTTTCTTCACTTTTTCTTTCTGTTTGTTTGGAAAGAATGTAAGAACAGAGGTCTGAGACTCTGGCTTTGCCTTCCTTTTAGAGTTCTGTTCGCATGTACTGTGCTGATACTTTGGCAGCAGAGAGATTGACACACTCCAGGTATTGGAGATCATGCTCGTTTTGGATCTAAAATACTGACTTAATTCAAGTGAGATCGTGCCTGAATAAATGGCCTCTAAGAGATGGATCTGGAGACAGGGTGACCTCTGTCAGAGGAGCCTGCTAACAGCTTCCTACAGAGGGTTCAGGGGGGTTCAACCTCTGCCATACCTCTTAGAACTCCCAATTTTTGCTTGTACTTATCTGTCCATGAAGGTCCTACCTTGGATATATCTTGGAGATTTAACATGTAGATATTCTCCAACCATTGTGACTGTCTCATTATTGTGAATTCTGAGATGTATTTAGATACTGTTCTTGTCTATTTGATAGTCCTTGTCAGCTTATTACGCACTGGCAAGACTTCTCCTTTGATTTGCATTTCTCATTCGTTTTGTAGGCAAGGATAGGCCTATGACAATGCTCTGGGTAGTGAGTTAGAAGAAGAGTTTACTAGGCTATATCAGGGAAAATTTTTATTTCCTAGTATGTAGGGAGGGGGCGCTGAAGGGAGAGAGGAAGATTATTACTAGTATCTTCATCTGAGGAAGAAAATGATTGACCAACATAACAAGGCAGCAAAAATTATGGAAGTGGCCTCGGCCCTATTCCCAGGCAAAGTAATAATAACAACATAATATAATAGCAATAACTGTTGTTTAAATTACATGTAGATGAGTATTGTGCTTCCTAATGTACCATGTCATTTTTCTCAAGTTGTTCATATTTATGGTTTATGGCTAGCATAGGAAGACATGTTAGAACTGACAGTATCCTTTATACCTATGATTGGAGCTAGTCACACTTCTAGTTTTCTCATTATTTAGAAGATAAACATATACAGTTGAACAGAGTCAATAGGCTGCATGACAATATATCGATACATTAAGCAGGCAGAAAGAAAAGAAGGATGGGCCAGAGGATTATGCCTCCCATGCGTGGAGTGCTGCCCTGGACCTGCTCATGTATGTACACCATCTTTATTTTACCATTGCACAAAACGTAAAGTAAATGTGGCTTACTTTCCTAGGTGGACCAGGTTTCTGATTAGTTAATGGAGGGTCAGAATTATTCCACTTTGTCCCCTTAGTTATTTAGTCTGGCTGCTAAAAGTTTGGACTTTGCCCCTCCCGGTAGCTATTGCATTTAACCATTTGCATAGGCTTCTTTTAGTAATGACAGCTGTAATGGCCCCAAATGGCCACTGTGGCTCATTTTTTATGTGGGCAACAATTTGTTGCAATCGGTACACTAGATGATTATGAAAGTAAATGTTTGCCCGTAGTCTTTTCACATCCATCGTTCCCTTTGTTGCATTTGAAGGAGTCCAAATGGTGTTGGAAAGCCTCCCATGTTATTACAGTCATTGTTTTTCTAAAACTTCAGAGTGTGACTTCTCCCTGCTTCCCAAGGCAATTTGCTTTTATTACGGAATGTCTCCTCTCCTTTGATGTTAGACTCTGTATTGATTCGTTGATGAATGTGTGCTCATGTAAACAAACATAGACAAATGAACAGGAGCTCCACATTTAACCACAAGATAATTGTATGCATACAGCATGTCCCTCTGCTCAGCCACACCTGCTTTTCTTCAGAGCCTCAGGAGTGGTCATGACACCCTGGGCTACACAGGGAGACACTGATTGTTTTGAGGCTTCTTGCCACAGGATTAATTCAATTCTTTTAAAGTAACTGACAGAAAAATAATGACCATTAAGGAGAGCCAGGTGTTGTTCAATATATGACTCTCCCCTTGCCTCTTGTGTTTGTCTCGTGGGGGAGGAAGTGCTCCCTGGAGCACGGAAGAGTGTGCCTTCTTTGCTTACTCAGACGCTTGCACTTTCAGTATGGTTAGCTGGATCTGAGGCAACTCAGTCATGTTTTGTTTTGCTTATGTCTTTATTAATTATTTAGCCTCCATTGATTTGAGGCAGTCTTTGCACAGTAATATAAAATAATGTGGGCAGATACAAAAACAAGAGAACCATTTCCTTCTCATCAGCTGACTGACGTTTCCGACACCGCTCCATCTTTATTAATTCAGTTCTATATTATAGATGAAAAACGTGTGCATCAACTTCAAATTAATTCCCCTTTCAGCAGTTGTCTGTGCTAATACTCGATAGTTGACTAGAATGAGTCTGTGACTTTCACCCTCCAGTACAAAGAAATTGAACGTTTGCCTTGTGTGTTGTCATTTTTAAAGACTAATTTTTCTTATTTTCATCTGTACCTAGTATATGAAGGAAATTCTGGTTTTGCAAAGGAAAAACAAAATTAACCTTGTCTAAAGTTTAACTTTTGTGCAATGCATATTTCAGTTTCATTCCATAGACTATACGAGAAAGGTGAAAAGATACAAGTATCTATTTTAGTGTAATTTTATTTTAAGTATTTCATTAAAGAGTTTAGGAAGAAAACAATGAGAAAAATAGACATATAGAAGCTTGTATCTATTTTTTCTCCAGATGAAAATATAGCATTTCACAATGCTTAACACAAAAATGTAGACTATGAACCCAAATTTTAAGGATTGTAAACATAAATATCTATTTATATAATTTAGTGGACAACTTATAGATATGATTGGTTGTTTTCATTTTCAAAAGATANTCTTAATATTGTCATTATAAAGCAGGCCCAATACTGTTTAAATCTAATGTTTCAGAGGTTGAAGTAGGAGGATTATTAGTTAAGAAAGCAGTCTGTGTTATATAGGGAGACCTGTATCAGAAATGACCAACCATCTAACCAAACTACCAGTTAATAAGGTGACTCACCACCCAACTAAATCCCCAAACAAACTACCAGCAAGCCAGCTCATTCACCAACTAATCCTCCCAAACAAACAAGCAAACAAACAACCAGCTAAACTAAGAAGCTAACTCACACCAACCAATTATCAAACTACCAGATAACTCATGAGCCAACTAACCAACCAACTAACCAACCGATTGCCAGCTAACCAGCTAACTCAGCCGTCAACAAGCCAACCAGCTAACCAGCCAGTGAACAAACGAGCCCAGTAAATGGCCAACTAACCAGCTAACTCACCCCCTAACCTACCAACCAAATTACTGAACTGACTAGCTACTACACAACCAACCAATCAATCAACAGTAAGTAACAATATATTCTGTTATAAAATAGCTTCTTTATGCCATTTCTGCATTTTGTTATAATTATTCCTGGTTTGCATCATTAAATTTCTCTGANGAGAGTAAGATTCTTAATATTTTTAGTGATTAAAATATTTTTCTCAACAATTTTCACTTTATAACTAAAAACTAGTCTGGGATCCTAGGTTTATATCAAGTAATGATTCAGTAAAACAAAGTTTGTAGCATATAGAGAGCAAAGTTAGCTTCAAACCCTACTATCTTTATCCCATGGAATATTTTTATAAAAGATTTGTTTATGTATTGTTAATGGGTGTGTGTGTCTATATAAATTTATGTGGAATGCATGCATGCACATGTCTGCAGAGGCCAGAAGAGGATATGAAATCCCCTGGAACTGGAGCTACAGGTNGTTGTGTNCTGCCTGACTCAAGTGTTTGGAGTTGAGCCCAGGTCTTCTTTAGGAAAAATGACCACTGTGCTTTGGGGTCTTTTCATATCAGACTCTGCAATACAGAATAATAGCTTGTTCCCTCCCTCCCTCCTTCCCTTCCTCCCTCCCTCCCTTCCTCCCTTCCTCCCTTCCTTCTGTTGTTGGTTGTTTTTGCTCTTTTGGGCAACTGCTACCCAGCTCCCGAATAAATCTCACAGGGAGGCTTATTTTTAATTATAAATGCCCGGCCTTAGCTTGGCTTGTTGNTAGCTAGCTTTCTTAACTTTAAATTATTCCATCTGCCTTTTGTGTTTAGACTTTTACCTTTCTCTTACTTCCGTATATCTTGTTTTCACTCTTACTCCATGGCTGGCTGTGTGGCTGNGTGGCTGGCCCCTGGCATTCTCCTCTCTTTGTTCTCCTGCTCCTTCTTCTTTTCCTCCCAGATTTCTCCTTCTATTTATTCTCTCTGCTTGCCAGCTGTACCTATTCTTTTTCCAGGCGTTTTAGACAGGCAAAGTAACACAGTTTCACAGAGTTAAACAAATGTAACATAAAATAATGCAACACATCTTTGCATCATTAAGCAAATGTTCTAGAGCATAAACAAATGTAACACACGTTAAAATAATATTCCACAACATCTTCCCTNCCTTCCTTCCTTCCTTCCTTCCTTCCTTCCTTCCTTCCTTCCTTCCTTCCTTCCTTCCTTCCTTCCTTCCTTCCTTCCTTCTTTCCTCCCTCCCTCCCTCCCTTCCTTCCTTCTTTCCTTCTTTCTTTCTTTTCTTCCATCTCTTCCTTTCTTCTATTTTTTTGAGANAGGGACTCACTATGTATCTCTGGCTGTCATGAAACTCATGGAGATCTGTCTGGTTCTGTATCGTGAGTGCTGCCATTAAGGGTGTGCATCACCACCATGCCTGGACTAGATAGCCTATACACATGCTTCATGAGGTTTGAGGTGTAGTATTTAGCTAAGTGGATAGATAAGGTAGAGTTGAAAAGTTTTAGCATTTTCCTCCTACCACTTGAGGGAAGTGGGNTATTTAAGCTGGTAATAGGGCTACAACATAGCTTGAAAATGATTGTTTGGCCAACTAATTCTCTCGTCCTNAATATCTGTTGTGATGTATTTATCTACCATTTACTCAACTACTTACTTAATTACATCATATGTAGTGAGCGCTCTTCTGTTCCAGATCCTGTTTTTTATATGTCCGAATAAGTTTCAAGACTCCTTTTTTCTTTAATTGCCTCTATGGTTGGATGGGAGTGGGGCTCAGAAAGCCTAGAAATTAATAAATTAATAAATGAGATAAAGGTCAGAATGCTGTGATGCATTACTGATAATTAAAATAGAAAAGAGCNAGGAGAAGTGAGATGGAGCAGTTGTTATGGTAGGAAGGATTGGAGGAGGTGATCTTCAACTAGAATCTGGTCGTCAAAAAGAGCAAGGTATGCAAAGATGAGGGGATTGCATCAGGATCTAAAAGNCCCAGTCAGTCATGGCCCTATGTCCAAAGACTGTGGCCAGGCAGAAATAAGCACAGTGCTCAAAGGTTTGGCTTTCCAAGACCTGATGGGCAGGTTCTAGTTACATGGAACTTTGCAACCCAAGAGTATTAGCCTTCAGAGTTTTTATCAAGGGACTCACCACTCTTCTTGGTTGAATCTGTATGCATGCTCTAAATTTGCTTTCATCCTTAGCATTTATTTATTTATTTGTTTGTTTGTTTGTTTGTTTGTTTGTTTTTGTTTTTGTTTTTGTTTTTGTTTTTCGAGACAGGGTTTCTCTGTGTCGCTTTGCGCCTTTCCTGGAACTCACTCGGTAGCCCAGGCTGGCCTTGAACTCACAGAGATCCGCCTGCCTCTGCCTCCCGAGT
>LZPO01076086.1:99504-111839 GCA_001675575.1 Neotoma lepida
CTTAAAGACAAAACATTAAAAGTTAAATTAGTTTATTGGGCACTGATATGGGAATTTATTTTGATATATCCTTCAGAGTAGTGGAATTAGTGTTAGGGAGACTTACTAGCATCCACATATCTAGGGATGATGGTTATAGTGTATCGCCATTAAAAGCAAATATACTATAATGTCTAGGATTATGCTTGGTTTCAGGTGCCACCTGATTCCTCATGAATCCAATTAGATGTTACCACAGCTGTACATCATATTATGCCAATCCACTTATCACTACTTTTGTAATTTATTTAATTTGTAATCATTATAATACCNTCTTTGGGGCCCAAATTTGAAAAGGGTAAAAGGCTCTCTTCTTTTCTNTCATGATGCTAATTCTTCCTATCTACAGACATTGGGAGCTAGGATACTTTATCCCAGGGAACATATAGTATAATGAACAATCTGTCTTACAGACTAAATGCTAAGGCCATTTTCTTATATCTCTCTGTCTGCCAAAGTAAGTGCCTTAAGAAAGGATTTCAGACTTATTTTCTANTCATTTTGCATCATTTTTATTTTTTCATTACAATGGGAACACTGGTTGATATTTGGTGTTAGCTGCAAGACCAATAGTCTGTTCTTGGGAACCAGAAATGGCTCTGCAGTCTGCCACTGGTTTTATGCTCCAGGATTTAATGTGACATGGAAATAAAAAGGGTTTTGTATCCACAGACACCAGCTGCCTTGTGGCAACAAAGACTTTCTGGACCGTGCTGGTCTGAGTAGGCTGCAGTCAAAATAGTGCACGTTTTTTGTTGTTTCCTATTCTGTGGACTGGCTCATTTTATTATGGTTTCTTGAAATTTCCCTTCTGCCATTTTTCAAGCAGTAATGATAGGAAATGCTCTTTGGAAGTTGTTCTCTGTTTTATTTACTCGTCCCCTCTTTGGACTCTTCGTTGGCCATAGAAGGTGATTTTGTGTCTTTATTTCCAACTTGGACATTGTCATTGCATGATTCTCCAGCAACACACAAGTTCACCTTACTTATTAAAAAGCCCTTCTGCTTTTTTCAACAACGCCACATAAATCTCCTTACTGTTGTTCTCTCAAATCGTTCTTTACACCGAAGAAGATACTAAAATAAACTATTTACATAGTTTAGTGATACATTCATAGAAAACATATTTTAATGAAATAACTATTGTATGGGTGTTTTGCCTTTGTAATTTTCTTAGACAGGGACTCATTATATAGCCTTGCCTGGCCCGGAACTCACTATGTAGACCAGGCTATCTCGAACTCACAGAAATTTGCCGTCCTCTGCTTCCCGAGTGCTGGGATTAAAGGTGTGCACCACCAGCCAGGCTTGTTTTGACTTTGTTTATTTCTGTGGACCACATGCATGCGGGGTTCCCAAAGAGGCCAGAAGAGGGCATCACATTCTCNGGTACTGGTGTTACAGGATAGTTGTTAGCCGGTCTGTGGGTGCTGGAAATTGAACCCAGATTCTGTGGAAGAGCAACAAATGTTCTTAGCCAGTGAGCCATCTTTTCAGCCCTTTAATAAATCATTTTTGTAGTAGTAATATGTAGCAATTATCCACTTAAGACTGACCTGTCCATATCTATCTATCTATCTATCTATCTATCTATCTATCTATCTATCTATCTATCTATCTATCCATATATATGTATATATATATGGACTCATATGTATATGAGTCTATCAAAAATTGGCTATTACTTCAAAAACTATTCATCTTTTGCCAAAAGTAGTGAAAACACAAGTAAACAGGAAGAATTGTGACTCCGTGGTGAAGCCATACATACTTAGTCATATGAACAGAGTTACTTTTATTTAGGGAAGAGAATAACATGTAATGGTACAGAAGACCAGGGCTGAATCCTCACCTCATTTCTATCCCTTCTAACCTAGTTAATTGTGATGGGCTTAGATTTCAGTGGCCTCTCTGGGCCTTTATTTTCTTATCTATAAAAGTAGATGTTTGGTGGAGACTAAAATCCTTTCCGGCTATGAAACATGAAATGAGGTCNTTCTATTATTTGTGATGATCTGAAATGTGGCCTTGATAACCTCCTTTTGTTTGATGGAATAATGTAAAAATTTTATACTGTTAGTTTTATGTGAAAAGAAATGGTCTCTTAAATTAACTTTCATTGTGTGAACACGTACTGAAAATGTCTGCCCAGAGTCCCAAGAATGAATGTACTTGAATGAACTCAGTGAAAGGTTGCCCCATTCTCTCACAGAGGTAATGGAGGTGTGCCCTACCGTGGGGTAGGTGGGATAATAAGTGGTGGCCACTCTCCTAGGTCCTGCACATAGTTTAGAGTACCTTGTGCTGCTCCAATTAGCAAAATGTCTCATTATGGACTCCAGTAACAAAAGCTACAGCAGCTTCCAATATTCAACTGTAAANGAAAAGCGACATACTACACCCCTCCCTGCAAGGTATTTAACCTGATTCCCCATCATAGTTGTCCTTTCCAGAATTCCAAACTGCAAGTACATCTGANGCATACAGTCTTCCTCTCCTTGTAGTTGCTAAGTTGTGATATTTATTTCTCACGTTTGTATGATCGGCAGCGGCATGCCTGCTGGGTAAGTTGAGAGGTAAAGGGGAGAGCAAGCATTAAGAGANTCTAAACAAACACGGACATCTCGGTTTCTATTATGGTGGGTGTAGGAGCTTAGGTGAGTATGAGTCTATGGAGTTCTCTAACTGGTGTTTGAAGATGGTTCTTCACGATAGCTATATAGAAAACTGTTACAAAATGTGCAGCTCAAAGTGACCCCCTTGTCCACATGGAATAATCCCACTCCCCGTAATGCAGCGTGCTGGAGAACTTTTTGAAATGGTTGGCAGTCTACGGACTAGCACTGTAGTGAGATTATGAGGTTTTCTGGTGGACAGTTTTGAAAATGTGTGTTATGTATGTTGTCATATGGTATAAAATATATTTGAAGACATAGTANAAGAGACTTAGGATAAAGCCTTCAGTCCTGTGAAAAGCACCTTCCCCTCCTTTCACAAAGCCCAGTGAAGGCATGTGTATTCCAGGCTTAAATGTTTAACAGTTTTGCCAAATTAATGATATTAACTTTTTTTGCATGTAAACATCGTTTTTATTTTACTACAATTTTAAAGCTTTTAGTTGTATTTCTAAAGAACTCTAATTCTAGAAAATTGGTAGTTTAACCAACATTTTAAGGCTTAAGGTAAAACTCAGGTTACAAGAATTAAGAACACCAGTAAAATTTTACATATATACTAAAATAATTTTAAGACATCTGCTTATATTCCTGAGACAAGACAGATAATGTTCATACAGGAAATTAGTANGAGGTTACATCTTTTATAGACTGATGTTGTTCATGTTCCTTTTTTATGCTGTNTTTTTATATGAATAGCAGATAAAGTGACTGAGGACAAAGTGAATAGNACTGGGGTTTATATAGCTCAGTTGGTGGTCTGGTTGCCTAGAATGTATGAAGCACTGGGTGCAATCCTCAGTACTGCATAAGCCAGGCATGGTGACCCACACCTGCAGTCTCAGTACTCAGTAACCAAAGACAAAAGGATAAGAAGGTTAAAGTCAATCTAGGTAGGTTTGAGGCCAGCCTGGCATGTGTCATTTATCTCCAAAAAGTTAAAGCGTGAACTTAGAAGTAGATGACCAACATGCTGCAGCAGCATCTTTATACATACTGACCCAAGAGATATTAAGACTTATATAACATGTTTATTTATAATAATCAATAACTTAAAATTTTAAAGAATCCTTAACAGTAGAATACATGAACAGCTTGGTCTCCATTCAAGCAATAGGATACTGCTTTAGTGCTTANCAATAAAAAGTGAATTACTGGGGCATGTAACAGTGCACACATGTATCTCAGCACCATATATTTTAAATAGAANATAGACTAAAAATAATTCAGTGCATATTATCTCATTTTCTTGTTCTTACAATGAAAGTCAATTTAAGAGACCTTCTTTTTTTCATATAAAACTAACTTTTAGTACACAGAAAATGAGAAATCTAAATAGTGGCTTTCTTCATAATTTTTTATGCTGTATTTATTTTATGTATATGAGTATCATTCCTGTATGTAGATATGTACGCCATGTTTATGCCTAGTGTCCATGGAGGTCAGAAGAGGGCACTGGGTCCCATAGACCTCTAGTAACAGATGATTGTGAGCTACATTCTTGGTGCTGAGAATCAAATCCAGATCCTTTGTAAGAGCAACAATTGCCCTTAACTGCTGAGCCATTTCTCTAGCCCCAAATCCTGGTCTCATGGAGGAGATGAGGGCTGGACTGGNACTGAGCATCTTTCTGGGGTACCCTGGATACCACAGAACTTAGATGGAATGTTGGGTCAATGAGTATGCTCCTGTTGTCCAAAAGTTATCCCTGTCTAATTCTCTGTGTACACATTTTAACTAAATGAAATAAAATGGATAACAATTTAATAAACCACACTTGCTTTTCTAGTGTCCCACTTACTGGCAGTACTAGTCATTNTCTTGATGGCAATGACCCACAAGCATTATGGGCATATTTGTAAATCCTGTCCACCCAAAGTGATTTGTTAAAGTTCCAAAGAAATTTGTAATCATTAGTCTCACTAAAATATAAAAGAAGGTTGCCTTTGGTGTTCTGAGAATACCTTATAATGTAGGGATGGAGGAGGGCTGAAATGGGTCATACTGTAATGAATAAGTGAGTATATTCTTTCTTGAAGGTCCAGTGTAAGTGGACAGCTACATGGCAAATCAAATAGAGCCCATTGCTGGAACATCTGTCAGACCATATGCTTTGGCTTCAGGTTCTGTGTAAAACCTAAAATGCTAATGACTCCATCCATCATCACAGAGCTTGGCAGGCACGCATCATTGAATTGGACAGGGAAATTCAACATTGGATTTATTGAATGGAGCAAAATGTGTGGGTAGGTTTGGTGGCACCATTTGTTTTGGTGAGTTGAAATGAGGCTGTGTAGTGTGCTGCTGGTAATCTTATGCAGACTGCAGTCAGAGCCATGGCAATTGGGCCAATCTGTCAGTAATCGCCCCTAGCACTGGCCTGGTGCCTCTTCAGTGGGCCTGCCAAAACTAGAGAGTCAGCCACCACTTTGCCCTTGGTGAGGCACGTTGCTGCTAATGTCGTGTGATACAGTGAGTGTCTCAGCCAAAGGAAATGTCATTCCTTATGGAGCAACAGATAATTTAGGCAATGGCTTGAGAGTAGTAATTGGAGAGTGAAATTAGTAAAATGAGATGCAAATTGCTCTGAAAAACAACTCGAGAGAGGCTGACCTCTTCAAGTCCCAGCTGCTTCCAGCTGTGAGTCAATGAAAGTGATGGATCTGAAGCTTCTGATCATGTGATATTTTATCTGTTTGCTCAGTTGCCACAACTACATCCCTCTACTGCACTTATGAAACACGAATTTCAGAAAATTGAGGGGTTAAAGTGCAAAATCTTCTGGTGGCCAAATATACCTTACCCTGTTCAGATGCCACTTTGCCTTCAGCAATCTCCAAAGCTCCCACATCAAAGCGTCATCGGAGGCTCATCTCCACTGTCTTAGGAAGTAGCTGGAATTTGAAGCATACCCCACTTCTAGGGATTTTACTGTTCATGAGAGATACTGTTCATTTAGAGAAAATACCTTGAATTTTTGCATGAGGGAAGGAAAGTTTTCTCAAGAAATTAGTCTATATCTTGATAGGATGGTTTATATTAGAAAATTCATCGAATAGTAATGAAGGGTATTTTTCAAAGTGAACCTGATTAGACATCTTAATTCATGTTCAGTTTGCATCAATGCCATAAAAGTTGAAAAGCTAGAGAGAAACATAATATATTGTAAACTCCAGTTGTCCAAACTTTCAAACTTCTGACATTTGTACATAATTGACTTTGTAAGAGTCTTCAGTAGGTCTGAAATACTAGAATAACAAAGATAGTATGAAGTTATCAAGACAGGAGTTAAATGTGAAACACTGATGTCAGGATGGTCAAAGAGACAGCACACATGCTTCTGGAATTTTGCAGAAGATGAAATGGGATTCATAAAATCTCAGCTTTTAGGAGTTAATATAAGCAAGATCCAATTTCCTAATTGTATATCCCTGAAGTACAATAATCCGGTCTTAAGTTTGAAAGCCATGTGTTCGGTCATATAAGCTGATTTGAATACTGAGTCCTTTAATTGTGAGGCTGCTGAGACCTGACCAAGCTGCTGGAGGAGATATTAAAAGCATAGTTGGCGAGGGATCCAAGCACGCTCCAGGCTGCTCACACTCCTGGAGAACATTTACACTTAAGGCTACATTTTGTAAACTAGGGCCGTTCAGCCTCAAGGGATGATTTCAGAAGGAGAGAAGAATCATATAGCATCACTGATCATTTCAGAGAGGAAAGCATGCAACAAAAACTGGGATGTTTGGTGAGAACATTAGAGAAGCCTTGGCCAAGACTAGGAAGACAGTGCACACAAGAGCCATGGAAGTGAAGACCAGTGGGTGATGGCTGTTCCTGCAGGGTTAGAAGGCGGAAAGCAAACGTTTAGTTGTATGAAGCGGGGCAGCAGTATAAGAAAGACCTTATTGAAGGGTCACTGTGAGGAAAGGCGATAAATAAAATGAATGGTGAATGGCAAGCCTGGGACATGAGCATGGATAGAATTGGAAGTAGCAACGGCTGCTGTTGGCAGTACTGACATCAGGCAATAAAGGACTCTGACTGGGCAGAGCAGTGCAATCGGAAAATCTGCAGGAGGCACGGATTAAAGAAGACTAATGGTTTTGGATCTGGTGGGTAGCAGTTAACAGATTTTGAGGAAATGGGAATGCTATACAGTATAATTCTCCAAACCTCAANGTTTAACTTTTATAGTTAGTCTGTTTTTCATTTTCTGGCTTGAACTGACTTGTCTCTAGAACCACTGGCTACTCTCACTCTTTTTCGTAATTGCATATAAATGATCTTAAATAAGAGTGAAGGGTGAGGCGTCCTACTGGGTTTTGGCTCTTTATCCACAGTGAAGTTTGTTAGGACAGTTTGAAGCTTGTGGCAAATTAAAGCCTTGGGCGGTCCTGGTATTGCCCATGAAATACATTTTCCCCCCTTTGGAAAACTGTCGGTGCATTTGCCTCTGAGTCTGTGGTCTCAGACTCAGACCTTGGATAGGAATGAGGGTAGTTGAGACCTTGTCTTTCATACTGTCCTAACTTCTTGTTGCCTACCTTGACCCGAGCTGATAGATGGAATCTAGCCTGGTATTTAATTCTAATTGACTCTGTTTACTCGTTCATTAAACAATAACGATTCTTCTAGGTAGCTCCTGCTTTAAAGCTAGTTCTCTTCCACTCCAGGGGCTTTGTACTACCTAGTAGCTAACAGCCATCACCTTAAAATGCCCAATTTTTCCCCCTTGGGCCGTTTGATTACTATAGTTCACACATTGTATTCTGCCTTCTTGTCTTTGTATAAAGCACCTTGTGTGTAGATTTTGAGATAAAATCACTAACCATGGATCATGGATCAGGAAATTTATCTTTTTTATTTTAGCATCTTGGATGTGTATGTGCTGTGCTGAGCTGTGAGCACTGGAGAGTTTCATCAGCAGCAAATTTTAGGGGTATTATTCTTTTCTTTTTGCAGTTGATGCTTTCTTTATGGGGAGTTCAACATTTTACATACACATCGAATTTTTAAAATAGTTAATATAACTTAGGTGAAATGTCTAGAAACTATATAAAGTATTATAAATGTGTTATGTGTGGCACATGCTTTACTTCCTTGTCTCCTCCAAGCTATCTTCTTATCAAAGTCTGCAAATAACAATTATCACTCTGGCCATGAAGATAGCACCCATGTGATGGGGATGGAGGGAGCTTGCAGAGTAGTTCCCTGTCAGACATGTTACAACTGTCCTAACGAGCCACTGTGATACATATCAGGCTGTAGCAAAGTCTTGCCTTCTTCCCTTAGGAAATTGTGATATTCTCCTATTTCATTATAAATTCCCTTTTTGTATTTAAAAGTTGCTTATTTGTAAAATTAGCATTCAAAGTAATATATTTCATTGTGGCATTTGCATACATAATTTATCTTTGTTGATTTTCCCAATCTGAAAAAGCAGATCAATGAGTAGATCTAATATTTATGAGATTATTTTATAATACAATAAAATATATATAGTGAAAGCCATCCTAATTAACGGATATTATGGCTTTGGTGTTTTTTTTTCTGTGTGTGTATTTGTGTGTGTGTGTGGGGGGGCTCAGTCACATGTNTCCCTTTTTGTGTTGAGTATAGATGTGTCTGTGTGTGTCACTGTAGGGGGATAGAGGATAATCTAGCCTGTCATGACTCAGAAGTCGTCATTATTGGACATCATCTTTTCCCTGGTGCTCACTGAGTAGGCTAGGATGGCTGTCTTCTCACCAGTGCAAGGGTTATAAGTGCATAGCATCATGCCCATCTTTTTTTTAAAAAACAAGTGTTTGGGGGAATTGGAATTATCTCTTCATGCTTGTGCAGCAAGCGCTTTGACTACCGAGCATCCTCCCCAAATCTCAGTAAATTTGGGGAAGACAGAAACCTCACAGGTCAATAATAAAACAGTGCCAGTAACCCCTGGAGCATCTTCCAGGGCTAATTAATTTATATCTTTGTTTCTTTGTTTCTACAAACAGCTACCCATCCACTCTAATTATATGTGTATGAGTGTGTGTACATGCTCATACATGTGCATTCATGCATGCGTGGGTGTGTGCACATGTATATGTCTGTGTGCACATGCATGTGTGTGTGTGCACTTGCATATGTGTGTGTACATGCATATGTGTGTGTGCACATGCATATGTGTGTGTGTGCACGTGCATATGTGTGTGTGCACATGCATGTGTGTGTGTGCACATGCATGTGTGTGTGTGTGTGTGTGTGAAAGAGAGAGAGAGAGAGAAAGAGAGAGAGAGAGAGAAAGAGAGAGAGAGAGAAGTGCTTATATATCCTTGTGTTCTTGTACAATCTAGGATAGACTTGTATTACTGAACGACATCCCAAGCCATCACTGACATGACATTGAAATATGTCCCTGCTCGCTGTAGTGTAGTTTTAGTGATTTAAAACAAATAAGCCCTTTAATCTGTACGTCTATCTCCTTACTTTCTTTTCCTTACTTCAAGTCAACGTGGTTCCATTTCCTCTGTATTTTCCAGGAATTGGCAGTCAGGTCCAGGGTCAAATTTGACCCCTGGATCACAGTGTAAGTGGTATCTGGTATGATAGCAAAAGGTTCAAATGGTCTCATCCTTCATTATTTTAGCACTGCTGTTCCTTAATTCCTTGAGTTGAAGATGGTGATTTTTTTACTTCATTTTTTATTTCATTTTTCTGTTTGTGTGTGTGTGTGTGTGTGATTTGCCTATTTTCAAAACGAGCATACAAAATAATATATTTCATTATGTTATTTTCATACATAATTTATTTTTGTTGATTCCCCATCTTATTCTCTGTTCCTTTGCTGCCCCTGTACCCTTCCATGGCTCTCTGCTTTCTTGTAACATATAAAAATCCATGCCTATCATACATTATATGATGATTAATCTCAATTCCAGTTTGATGAAATCTGGAATTGCCCAGGAGATGTTCCTGCAATCTTTGCTTCATTTGTTAGTTCTCAATATAGCAAGTTGGTGTTTTGCAATCCCTCAAAGATGAGTGATTTTGTTTCTTTGTTATAAGCTCCTGCATTTAAAAATATGTCTTAGTTAGCCAGGTGGTGGTGGCACAGGCCCTTAATCCCAGCTCTTGGGAGGCAGAGGCAGGTGGATCTCTGTGAATTCAAGGCCAGCCTGGTCTACAGAGTGAGTTCTAGGACATCCAAGGCTACACAGTGAGACCCTGTCTCGAAAACTACATGTGTGTGTTTGTGTGTGTGTGTGTGTGTGTGTGTGTGTGTGTGCACATGTATGATGGTCTCAGAATTATTAAGCAGCTGCTACCTAGTTGTGGCTATTAGTATTCTGTGTTAGCTCCCAAGTCCTTTTACCCTGACTGCAGTAGTCATGCAAGTTTCTTTGTTTCTGGCTTTTGTGAGATGTTTTATAATTCCTGCCAATAAGGAATCATTTTCTTTTTCTATGGGACCACTCTTTTTTTTTTATTGGTAAGTTGCATATCAGTGTAATAATACAGGGTCTGAGAAATTTCATTTGCTAGACCTTTTCAATAAGAAACATAGACAGAGATAGGTGCAGGCACATGCATACACATACATATTTGAAAATCAAAAATGTTCCCAAAATTCATATTGAGTTTTCAAATTATAGTCTAAAGATTTTTTTTTCTCAGTGTCTCTATAGCATCTTATTTATCGCTCATGGTTTTTTGTATTTTGTATGTGTGTTCTGTTTATTTTGAGATAGGGTCCAGGTTCCAGGGTAGCCTAAAACTCTATTGTTCCACTACATAGTTCTGAATGACCTTGAGGTCTCTCAGTGCTGACACTCAGGCACCATTTCTTTGGCATGTGGCTGTAGTAGAATATTCATATCCTGGATGAATGCACTCCTGTCACAGATGAGACATCACTGTGCTCCAGGAACCACTCAGTAGCCATCTTAAGTGACCATGAATGGAGATCCATAAGATAGAATAATGGAGCCGGGCGGTGGTGGCGCACGCCTTTAATCCCAGCACTCGGGAGGCAGAGGCAGGCGGATCTCTGTGAGTTGGAGGCCAGCCTGGTCTACCGAGTGAGTTCCAGGAAAGGCGCCAAAGCTACACAGAGAAACCCTGTATCGAAAAACAAAAACAACAACAACAACAACAACAAAAAAGATAGAATAATGGTAGCAGTGGAAGGAAGTGGAAGCCCCCATCCCCCACCCCAAATCACTCTGTGCCTGCCTGTCTGGAGAGAGACTACGTTTCACCCTGGAAAAGAGAGGAACGGCATGGCAAAGAAGACATGTGCCTTTCCATGTGGCAGAGACTCTGTGTTACCCTTGTTAAACCCCCAGCGAAGTGGCCATGGCAGGCCAGGCCAACCTTCAGTCCCCACAGCATGACATCATCAAGCTGGTGGATGATAAGATGAACCAACGGGAGGTACACTGTCACCAAGTACCTGCTGGATCAGTCCCAAATATTAGTTGTCTGTGTCCTGAATCTCTAGGAGACAGTCAAGTCCATGGTCATTAATTGTTGTTGGACATGTCTGTCCCCTGGAGGTTTCAAAGGAAAATTGAGAATTCACATTTTCCAGGCTCAGACTGCTGAAATGGGAGGGAGAGGTCATACTGACCAGTGACATAGACTTCACTTCTTTATCACCCAAGAGTGGATTGTTTTCTTGGACACACATCCTCTCCATCTTGGGCCACCTCTACAATAACAACAGCAAGGCAAACTACCCCATAGTACAACCAGGGTAGAGACCCACAGCCTCTCTATAGTCAAGCTCTCTTCTCAGACTTCCTTTGGACGGCCAGCCCCCAAATAATGACATGGAGACTTATTATTAATTATGAAAGCTTGGCTTTTAGTTTAGGCTTGTTGCCAGCTACCTCTTAGAATATATATGAACCTGTTTCTTTTTAGCCTACATTGCTCATTACCTTTTCATAATTTATGTCTTATGTGTCTTACTGGCATTTCTTGCATGCATGGTTCATCCCCTGAGTTCCTCTTGCTCCCTTGAAGTCCTACCTATTCTCTCCTGCCTAGCTATTGGCCATTTAGCTTTTTATTTTCCGATCACAATGATACATCTTCACACAGTGTGCAAATATCCCACTACACCTCTTTCTATCTTCTTCACTATGTGCCACATGGCAACGGAGGTGCCAGACCTGAGTCTGTACAAACATGTAGAATGTTCAGCATCAGGAGTGACTACAGTGTGAAGTATGTTGAAGTCAGTGATAAGGGTGTTCAGTGCGGGGATGTCAGTGCTGACAAATGTACCTCTCTGGTTGTGAGCTGACTATGAGGAGGCTATGTGTGAAGATGCATGTAAACTCTACTTTCTGTGAGCCTAAAAATTGTTCTTGAAAATGACTTTTGGGGGTTAAGACAAAAGAAAATGTTCTTGAACTTTTGATCCACTTGCTTCAACCTCCCAATTGGAGTGCTACAGGTGTGTACCACCATGCCTGGCATCTTTTGCTATTCTGAGCATTTTTGTTAATTTTTCTTTTATTCTTGTTTCATGCATTACATCCTGACCACAGTTTCTGCTCCCTCCATTCCTGCCAGTCCCTACACACTACCTCCGCCCTAACCCAGGTTTACTCCTCCTTCATTTTC
>LZPO01076086.1:111849-130229 GCA_001675575.1 Neotoma lepida
GAACGGGTTTTCCATAGATATCCACTGAACATGACCTAATTCGTTATAATAAATAAGACTAGGCACACACCCTCATATCAAGGCTGGACAAGGCAACACAGTAGGAGGGAAAGGGTCCCAAGTGTAGTCAAAAGAGTCAGAGACACTCCCCTACCAACACACTCCCACTGTTGGGAGTCCCACAAGAACACCAAGTTATAAAACCATAAGGTATATGCAGAGGACCTATCTCAGACCCATATAGGGTCCATGTTTGTTGCTTCAGATTCTGTGAGCACCTGTGAGCTCTACTTACCTGATTCTCTGGGATTTGTTCTGGTGGTGTCCTTGACCCCTCTGGCACCTCCGATTTTTTTCCTCCCCCTCTTCTGAGGGGTCCACTAATCTGGGTACTTTTGGTTTTCAGTAACACTGGGGGATTATAACACTTATAAATTACTTGTTTGTTTTAAGAGCATATTGTTTAATTACATTTTTAAAGATTTGTTTATCTTTATTTTATGTCATTGGTGTTTTGCCTGCATTTATGTCTGTATTAGAGTGCCAGATCTCCTGGAGCTGGAGTTACAGACAGCTGTGAGCTGCCATGTGGGTGCTGGGAATTGAATCTGGGTGCACTGGAAGAGCAGCCAGTGCTCTTGACCACCGAGCCACCTCTCCAGCCCCTATTTACTTTTACCATAACTGTGTTGTAACTATAGCGATATTGGATACATTATACATCATGCTTAGCCATATTTTAGTCTTAATTCCAATTGTAACAGTTCTTTATGAGTAATATTAATCCATATGTCTTGTATTTGCATTAATTTTGCATGCCTTTAAACTCATTTTCTTCTTAATTTTTAAAATAAATATTTTTACATGTGGTTAAAAAAAACAGCATCACAAAATTTGTCACCTAGTTTTAGGTATGTTGTTCAATAGTGTTAATTATGTTCTTATTGTTGTTAAATGAATTTTCAGACCTTTATTGGCTATAAAATGAGACAATATCATGTCATTCTAAGCTAATGTTTCTTTGCCCTTTGGCTTGTCTGTGGATAACTTCTGCTCTAGATATTTCATAAAAGTGGAATCAAGAAGTGNTTGTCTTCTCATGACTGGCCTGTTTCACTTAACATACTTTCCTCCAGGCTCATCTCAGCTATGGATTTTAGTTGAATTTCCTTCTTTATTATTTTAATAATATTCCATTGTGTGCATGTGTGTGTGTGTGTGTGTGTGTGTGTGTGTGTATAACATACTTTCTGTATGCATGGTTTCATAACTATAAGGTCATATGTGTTCACCTTTTTCTAGTGCAATGTTTGGCGAACACCATATCTAACAGTGGTAGCATAGTTCTATTGCTGTACTATGTTAATGGATTGTCATTTTCTTCTTAATAACTGCAGAAAAAGTCAATGTGTTTTATCCAATTTGACAAAGAGCACATTCCTGAAAACCCAGAACCATTGTGGAAGCCCCTGCTTAGAAGTGTTCCTAGAACCACTTCTGGTACTAAACTTACTTTTGTTTTGAGTAATCAGAAGTTTGTTATATCAGGGAGAGTCACTGGGACAGTCAGTCTGCAGCTTAAGGTGCAGCCTGATAATGCTGTTCAAGTGTGAGATTTCTCCTACTTCTCAAAAGCCTCAGGTGTCCTCTTCTGGCGTTTTTGTTGTGTATTTCTTCTCAGTTGATACGTTTAAATGCCATAGATTCCTGAAATTGAATAAAGAAAGCAGAACAAAGAAGTACAGTGGATTATATTTTCTTAGAGCAATGTTGTGATCAAAGCTAAGCAGCAAACTCATGGGACCAGAGTGCTGATGAAACTGAGACACAGTAGCTTTGGTGTCATCACCCTGGTGTTGAGATTTAGTACTACTACTTACAGGTTGTCTCATTTCTGATGTTTGTGGATCCTGATTTTAGGGTGTAAGTGGAAATTATTATCACAGTATGTTTATATGANAGAAAAATAACAGAACCAAAGTGTTAGCCATTGAAGTACCAGTTATTTGGTGCTTATTTCATATTTATTGAGAACAAACTATTACCATGATAAAATAGTTTTTCTAATTATATTATTTGAAAAGATAGTCTGTTATACTAATTAATTACATATTATATGAGTCATTTAAATAATACACATTAGATACATACCAATGCACTAATAAAAGCACTGTCTTGTATGTATTAAGTACTGAGGGAGAGCATTCCAGGTGCTCAGAATGCCTTTTCACTGCAGAGGATTCTGAAAGGTAGTGTAGCGACTTGGACAGAGGGGTGTGCTCATGAGGAAGAGGATCAGAGAGGCAGGACACACGATAGGAATGGTTTTGCAAAAGGGATGAATGAGTGGCAGAAATAAAGACAGCAAACACTGAGAGCCTTGCCAGAGATAAATGAGAGGACTGGAAGAGGTGGGCTCCTGGGAGAGCAGTGCTGAGTCATGTCTGCCTTCCAATTAGAGAGATTGCCTGGAGATGATGTGCTAATTGAAAGGGAAATGCATCTGAGATTTGCATATGTAATGATTGTTTCTGTTTATATGGGTTGTGGAAGAGAAAGAATTTAGGCTGATTTTCTGGGTTTGTATTTCAGGGCTTTTGAATATAATCTGGTTTTTCTTTCTTTTTTTTAAAATTGAAAATAAATATTTATTTATACAATATATTCTGATCACTGTTTTCTCATCCCTCATCTCCTCCTAGATCCTTCCCACCTTCCCACCCTTTCAACTCCATGCCTTTTTTCTCTCTCTCTCTTTAGAAAACATACATGCCAATAACAAACCAACCAACTAGAATATAACAAAACACAGAGAAACAAACAAAAAATAAATAAAAAGAAAAAGCATGAGAAACACATACACATCCAGAGAAACACACACAAAACACGTAAAAACACAAAATCAGAAACCATAGTAGATAAGGAAAATATAAGTAAGGTAAAAAAAAAAAATACCCCAACAAATTAAGAGAAAAAAATGTCCAAAAATTCCACTGAGTCTATTCTGTGTTAGCCATCTACTCCTGCTTGGGTGCTGGGCTCCCTTCTGTGTGGTTTCTAGACCCAGGAAGACTCTTTTGGTGACTATCTTCTTGGCAGTGTCTGTAAATTGAGATAATGTCTGGGTTAGGGATGCAGACTCCTATCCACTCCCCTCTCAGCAATGGCATCCCCTGTGGCTTTGACCTGTACAGGCCCTGTGTATGCTGCCACACTGTGAGTTTATATGTGGTTGAGTACTGCTGTGTCTGGAAGGCACTGTTTCATTGGTGTTTTCCTTTCCCACGGGCTCTTACAATCTTTCTGCCTCCCCTTCCACAGAGCTCCTTGAGTTCTGAGATTAGGGATTTGATGGAGACATCCCATTTAGGACCCAGTGCTCCAAGATCTTTTACTCTCTGCATATTGTCCGGTTGTGAATCTCTGTGTTACTTCCCATCTCCTGCAGAAGGAAGCTTCTCTAATGCTGGCTAAGCAAGACACTGATCTATGGGTATAGCAGAATGACATCATGAGTCATTTTATTGCTGTGTTACTTTAGCAGAATAATAATGTTTGGTTTTTGCCCTAGATCCATGACTTATCTAATTTTAGGGTCTTGGCCAACTAAGCACTGTCAGGCATGGGGTCCTTCTCATGCAGTAGGCCTTACACCCACTCAGATGGTTGTTGGTTACTCCCACAACTTTTATGCCACTATTGCACCAGTGTATCTTGCAGACACATCACCATTGTAGATCACAGGGTTTATAGCTGGCTTGGCATTTACCTTTCTCCTCTGGTAGTGTGCAGAGTATCTTCCAGTACCATGAACACTAGTCAGTACGTGTGAAGGCTCTAGTTGGGTTTCAGCTTGACTTCTCTGTGTTCAATGTCGATGTTGTCTTTAACAATAGGCTCTTAATATCAGTTTGTAGAGAGCAACCAATATCCTTGACAATAACCTGAGTCCTTCGTGGTTTCTATGAAGCCCATTTGGTGAGCATCTCAATTAAATGTAACTGATACACTGAAGGTTTTGTTTGGTGGCAAGAGAGGTCTAGCTGGGGCTCCTCTTCTGTTATTTGGTGATTCCATTTAGATTTCCTTCATACGTTGTAAGCTTCCTGAGCAGAGTTGCTTGGTACACAATTCATAAAATCAGTGGGTCAAGAAGAAATTTAAAAAAAATCACGAATGAAAAGGTAAAGGCATAATTGAGACTTAAGTGTATGTGTATTCTTAGATAATTGTATTTCATAATAATCATGTATATAATTTCAGGTTATGAGAAGTATGATTCAAGAAACAGTGTAGTTAAGGACTTAGGAAATTATCAGACCCTGGTTTTGACACCCCCCTCCCCCCAAGGAAACAAGAGAAAGAAAATTAAAGCAATATAATACCTCTTTTGTAATATACAGAAGTTCACAAAACATCTCAAAATGGTCATTCATGTACTCACGCTCTAATTTAATAGACGTAAATATTTGGTACTTGTGTCTCATACTTTTCATTTGTTAAAGATCCTTCCCTCCCTCCCTCTTTCCTTCCTTTGTATACATACACATATATTACAAGCAGTTGGATGTGGGAAACAGTGAGTGCTAAATAATTGTTAATTTTCAAAAAAAATTCCCGAGGTCCTGATATCTCTTTGAAAATTAGAAACTATTTCAACGTGAGCAGTGAACAAATGCTGTTAGTAGCACCATGGGAAGATTGAAGCACCAGTGTTATTGTTTGTTTTTTACTCTTTTAGGGGGGCCACCACCCAGCTTTCAAATAAATCACACATGGAGGCTTATTCTTACATATAAATGCATGGCCTTAGCTTGGCTTGTTTCTTGCCAGCTTTCCTTAACTTAAATTATCCCATCTACCTTTTTCTCTGGCCTGGGCTTTTCCCTTTCTCTTATGTCTGTAAATCTCGCTTTTATTCCGTCACATGCTGTGTACCTGGGTGGCTGGCCCCTGAAGCTCTCTCCTCCTTCTCTGGCTACTCTTCTTCCTTCCCCCCAGATTTCTCCTTCTATATAGTCTCTCTGCCTGCCAACCCTGCCTATTCTTTCTTCTGCCTTGCTATTGGCCATTCAGCTCTTTATTAGATGTTCGGGAGTTTTAGACAGACACAATAACACAGCTCCACAGAGTCAAACAGAAGTAACACACCTTAAAATAATATTCCCCAACAACACAAAGCCCTTGTGCTTTGTATCAGCTCTGTTCTGCTCCCAGTTAACTTCCTTAACTGTTACTTCGCATCTATAGATTGAGGGAAACTTGGAAAGGTTCAGATCTCTCTGTACTTGACTGTTCCAAATGATACCAAAGTCAATATTCCCATATATTTTTCTCCATCCCACTTAAATGAATGATTCAAAAGTAGAAATCTAGAAGTGGAATTGCTGGGTTTTGTACATTCCCTACTGTTCATTTTTTCCACTTTCTATTTATTTCTTGCTGTTTTGTAACTTTGAATAACCTCGAACTTCTGATCCTCCGCCCACCAAGCGTCAGTGTAGGTATTGCAAATATGCATCTCCATGCCTGGTTTATGTGGTGCTGGGATCAAACCCAGGCCTTACTAATGCTAGGCCAGTATTCTACCAGCTAAGCTACACCCCTAGCCCTGTCTTCTGTTTTCTTAAAGAGTAATCAATCATTTTTCGAAATCGCTCCTAGTGTAGAAAGTCATCAGCAGGTCCATACTGTGTTGCTTAGATGTAATTCCTTTGCATAACATTCTATGTAGTTTTAATCCCATGTATACTTAGAATAAGACATGAGCTTAAGCTCCTAACTAATTCTTTCTATAGTTAGAGCTTTTCTTTGACAATTGTTTGTATTTGACATGTAGGACTTTGAAAGTTTGGACTGATGGCTTCTTTCATTGTTCTTAGACATACACCTTTTATCTTTTTATAGCCTGTCTAGTTTTTGACTGGTTGTTTATCAGTTCTCTTATTGAACTATAGAAGATCTTTACATATCTTAGCTGTTTATCTTTTTGTTGTTATATTTTTTGACAAATATCTTATCACAGTCTATGTTCCCCCACATTATTTATGATGTCTTTCAATGTATAGATGTTTTAAATTTTATTATAGTTGATAGTTGCCATCATCTCCTTTATAGTTTATGCTTATTGGTTTTGTATGAGATACTGTGATATCATAAATATATTTCCTACTTTTTCATTTTCAAACTTGACAGGTGTGCTTTTAACATTTAGGCTTCTTTGATTACTTCTTTAAAAAGTATAAATTGGGTGTCATTAATCCCGAAGAGATGGTAGTTTGCCAAGAGCACAGATTTAGGGTTGACTCCCAATCATGAATCAGTATTTTATTGTCATTCTGTGGCAAGTACATGCTATATATTTGGAATAAGAATGTGTATGGCATGGTCTTCATCTCCTTGGAAGATGACTGTCATATAATGTGTGTAAGAGATTTTGGTAGCACCAGAAACAAGATCATCTTCTTTATCCCTAAAGGTGCTGTAACTAATTTTCTATGGTGCCATCAGATTTTTTGTTAATATATATATTTTGCTGTGAATATGGAAAACTGAGAACATAGAACCAACTATACTTCCTTTAAAGGATTCCGATCTTATCTCCTTTCCCTGATTGCCTGACAAAGGTAAGATTCTGTGGGGCTATGCAAGGCATCTTCCAGATAGTTTAGCAACCAGAATAATTCATCACAGATATTGCTTGCTGAGATACTTTAGATTTATGGCATGGTGAACAACCTGTTTCTAAAGATTGGTTTCTTTTGCAGAGACGGAATGGAGAAGACATACCCGTAGCCCAGACTAAGAACATCAATCACAGAAGATTTGCTGCCTCCTTCAGATTGCAAGAAGTGACAAAAACTGACCAGGATTTGTACCGCTGCGTAACTCAGTCAGAACGAGGTTCTGGGGTCTCCAATTTTGCTCAACTTATTGTGAGAGGTACTACTTTATGCTTTTGTTTCATGAAATTGCGAGCCTTTAATAGACCTGAGCAAGTCTGTAGACCCAGTGATTGGTTTTTAAAGTGCAGTATTCTTTATTACAAGTCAATATTCCGTATCATTATCAAAATACTGATAATGTCAAGTAAAGTGGAGATTAGTTTTAAAATTCATCAGTTAGTTATCCAACCAGTGTCACATCAAATGAAATCTTATTTTTGCCACATTTAATGTGGTGACACATGTACAGTATTTTCTTCCATATCGCCTTATAGTTTTCATCCCAACTTGAGAGATGCTCCCTCTTGTACTGCTACAGTGCTTTATTCCAAGAAATGTTGTGACAACAAGGTCACAGTAAATATTTCAGGTAGAACTGTAAACACTTTCAGTAGCAAATCTGTGTTAAATTATCATTAATTCTAGCCTTTTATCAAATCTTACAAAGTTAGAATGGATTTTTCCTAATCTTAGATGCTGAAGTTATTAGAGGAACATGAGAGCTTGTCATATTAGGCATATCTCTTGGGAATTCAGGGAAAATATAGGCAAAGTCAAGATATATATTACTTTTATTAAAAATTTATGAGTCCTTATTTTATCTCAGACAGTGATTTAGGTTGCAGGAATGCAGTGTAGAGAGAACACAGAACCCCTGTTAACAGGACCCTTGACAGTGGGCACCTTAGGAATCTTACGTAAACATGTGCAGCTTGTGATTGTGGTATGTATTTGAGTGAAGATTGCTCTTTTCATGAAAGTAGTTTAATAGTTTCTTTTAGGAGGTGACAAGGTGAAATAGAAAGAGAGAAATTTAGCTTCATGAAAATTTAGAAGCAAAGTAGCGTTGTTGAATCAGGAATCAGACAATCAATCTTGATACAAATGAAAATGATTTGAAGTCATGTAAACCTCAACATGGAAATATTTGGCCAAGTTAATGAAAACTAGATTCTGAAATTGTACAGAGTAATAGGGGAGCCATTTGTGAATGAGACTTCTCTAAGTTAGGGAAGTGTAGGACGGGATAAAGTTTCTAAAGAGTCATGTAGATAGGAGAAGACATTGGGTAAAAGTTACATACACGGGGCTAGAGAGATCGCAGTGTGGTTAGGAGAGTAAATTGTTCTTTCTGAGGACCCAAGTTCATTTCCCAGCACCCACATCAGGTGCCTCACAACTGCCTAATTTGAGCTCTAGGGGATCAAACCATGGACATCTGACCTCCTTGGGCAAGCACACTCACATGCAAAGACTCCCATGCAAAGATTCCCATGATGCATGGGAATAGAAATATAAAAAATCTTTAAAAAGAAAACAAAACCAGAAACAACATCAGGCAGAAAGCATAGCAAATACCATACATAGTCCACAGGCTGAAAAGAAAAATGAGATATATTCATAGCCCATTAATCTATTTTATAATGCTTGATGATGAATAATTGGTAGAAATATTGTTTGGAGATGTACTTGATTCTCATACATTATTCTTTAATAACTATAGAGAACAGGAAATTAAAATTCTCGTTAGTTGATATTACTCCCAGAACCATAACAATATAACACTTGATGGAGACAGACTACACACCCATGTTTCCTGTCTCTTAGTGATGAGTTCATTCTCTACCATGTCAGGTTTCTCTAGCATTCACATTTATCAACTAATGCTCTTCATTTCTTATATACTTTGCTGAGAGTTTTTAAATGAGGATTAAAAACCAAACAAAAGTTGATCTTTGTGTAGATGAATATGCCCTTGACTTCAATGCAGCCTGACTTGTGACTGCATTGTCTCATCTTACCTGCACAAGTTCATAAAGTTAAAGACCCTTTTATGAAAGAGTAAGAGAATGTTACACTATTTTACAGCCTGGCTCAGAAAGATAATACACTATAAGTTCACACTGTTGAGTGCTTATCCGTTTGTGTTGACCACATTTCAGCCACTCTCATGTGAGTGAGTCTAACTCATTGGTATTGGGCACAATGGCCATCTCTTTTGTATGAGTCGAATTCTAGAATCAAAGATGTGCTTGGGCATTCTTTAGATATTTCACATGCTGTGTTTGCAGGGATGTGGGTCTGTTATTGAAGCATCATGCTTACTTCATCACCCAAGTCCTGTGTAAGTAGCCGAATATACTACCCCNAAAGAAGTGATACNTGGTTAGGGCAATTAGANTGTTTTTGGATACCCTAACTACTACAACACAGAGTTAAATGTGCTGCATTAGAGGTATGTTATATAGGAGCACACACATACACAGTTACATATACACTTCTTAAGGAGAGGCCCACACTGGGTGTACTGCATGTTTGTATAAGGCAGGTGACAGTTGCTTTATCCATGTCCTTTCCTGATCCACATAGGCCATACCTATTAATGGAAAAAGTTGCTCATTTATTAAAAAAAANTAGTATGTTATGATTAGGGCATCAGTATTTGTAATACTTCTGTTTTCCATTTGTTTGTTTTTTGGAAGTTGCTAGATATGAAATCCAGGGTGTAGTACATGATTTTCAAGCACGCAAGAACTAAGTTATGCCCCCTATTCCTTGTAACTTGATTTATAATTAGATTTCTAGGATTTTATTGAGGCCTCATTTTCCTTAGTTGTTGACAACTACATTGTTTTAATAGCATTTAAAAAGAATTCTTACATTCCACACAAAATTTAGCTCTTTTTTCTCTTTCATAAAAAAGTTTCTATTTATATTAGATTTTGTGTTATACATGTGTTAAAGTATCATAGTGCTCTGGATGTGTTAGCTGCACTTTTGCTAACATTATACATATCCATTTTGATATTTTTGACAGTTTTGCTGGTTTTCAACTTATTTTAGGATCTGTATCAAATATTTGCAGGTGATACATTGCTTGTCGTATTATCTGAGAACCAATATAGAGAAATANGGTTTTTTATTTGTCCAGATATCCACAAAATAAACATTGCAAACCAAAACNGTCTCCCTGGGGGTCAACTGTCCTGATTGCTAACCAAAACCATGCCCCTCGGTGTCAGCTGTCCTGGTACTGAAACAATGGGGAAAATTCACCATGATGACAGGCCGTATCTCTCAGTGGCACGTTTAAAACTGATGTCCTGCTGTATGGACACAAAAGATGGTAATTTTAAAGGAAATTTTTGGGGCAGTGATATGAAGAGTCTTTAATGAGAGCTGGCATAGTGTTGCCTGTTGTCAAACCTGACCCATGGGTAAGAGTTTATTAGTGCATTTTCTCTTAAACTGGAAGTGACAGGGCATGCTTAAGGCTTTTTTTTTTTTTCTTGTTTGCTACAAGTGAAAATTTTACTGCAAAATCCTCATGCCGAAGAGTATTGATCTGTGCGTTCCCAGAGCCCCGGGAATAGCAGAGTGAGATGGTGAACAGAATTTGTTTTGCCATAACTCTGGCTTTGCTTCCAGACCGTTTTTTTTGAGTAATGATAACATCTGCAGCTTGCGGAAGCCGATCTTTATTGACGAAGAGGCTTTTGCACATCTGAGACCAAGAAGAGACATTTTTGTTTAGCGATGCTGCAAGGTTAAGGAGTGCCGCCTGTAAAGAGGGTGCAGAAATGGTGTTTGCCAGCCCAGCCCACAGTGAAAGCTAGCCTTCATGAAGGACTCTGTGTGTTGGTTGCCTTTCTCCTTCATTGCCTCACACAAATGAGATTCTTCTGTCCATCCAAATTCACAGATCAATTTCCATCTGCCCCCCAAAACGACCCACTTAACACTTAGAGAAAATTCTCTCTTACATTTTGTATTTCAACTTTTTACAATTTTTTTTCAAATTTTTACAATACTTGTCTACATTTTACTTTTTTATTTTTCTATTATTTTCTATCTCATGCATCTCAGGCTGTTTTTCAACTCCTTCNTGGTTCTCCAGCCACCAAATACCACTTGATGGGATTACAGACATCTAGTATCATATCTGATACATTTTAGCTTTTAAACTTATTTTCTTTTTAATTGAGACAGGGCCTCACTATGTAGCTCTGGCTGTCCTGGAACTCACTTTGTAGACCAGGCTGGCCTCAAACTCACAGAGATCTGCCTGCCTCTGCCTCCCAAGTGTTGAGATTAAAGGCAGGCACTACCACTGCCTGGCCAGCTTTTAAAATTTGTTAAATTACATGTTTGTATTTTTTGTGTGTGTAGTTTTAAAGTTGTCAGTGATTTGATTTTTAAATTTTGCGGTCTATTATTTACCATTGCAAAATGCTCTGGAAATAAAACTTATTCAGTTAGTACATTTATCTATTCTTAGTGAATAAATCAACTTATAAATAGAGTGATTCTCATTCTCATTTACCCAAATTTATTAAATATTTGTATTCAACTTATTGCTGATATTGAGAGTCAATGGAGGTCACATNACACANTCATTGATGTTTTTGACTAGAGGGTGCAGGGGAATGCCTCTGGGGTCTTTGATGCAGTCATTAACCTTCTAAGTTCTTTGCAGTTTACTGTGCTGTCAGTGATTTGGGTTTGTATCNCAAGACCAACTAACCTCCCAGTCAAAGCACACCAGCAGGATTCAATGCTCTCTGATCCCATCCACTGGGGATGAAAATGGAGCCGTGCTGGAGGGGCATAATAAAACAAAGGCTGTATTAAAATAAAAGGGCACAAGAAGACCTGTTCCTTTGTATGCTCATTTTTAAAAGTTAATAATTTTTTTAAAGTTAATACCATACCAACTTAACTTTTGTAGGGGGCTGGGAAGATGGTACAGTGGCTAACAAATACATGTTCCTCTTGCAGAGGACCCAGGTTCATTTCCCAGCATCTACATGGTAGCTCACAATCATTTGTGACTGTCATCTCAGGGGATGTGATACCCTCTCCTGACCTCTGTGGGCACCAGTCCCACAAATGATATATAGACATACATTCAGACAAAACAGTATTCATCTAATATAAAATAAATGAATCTAAAAAAAAAAGCACGGAGTTTATAGTGGGGGCATGAAGCATAGCTGTGTGTTGGAAACCAATTAGACTATTCAATGCACCAGGACAGAACTTTTGTACTCAGGGCTCCAGAGCCTAAGCACTGTATTCAGCATGGTTACTCATTCCTTTCAGAGAGGCAGCAACTGAGGCAATATTTCCAGAGAAGGTAGAGCATGATGAATCTCCAGGAACATACAGAGTTTGGAATATGGCAGTGTTGGAGAAGGGTCTGTCATACTAGGCAAGCAGCAGGAGGCCTCAGGTCATCAGGGAGACCAGAGCTCATCCAGGCTGTGGTGTGGTAGTGAACTCGCTTTTCTACTACCATTTAGCATTTGTGGAGAAAAGATGTCAACATTAATGCAAAATTTGGCTATGAACGTTAAGACTGTTTTTACTGTAGTTATTTGTAGTTTTGAGCAGTACTAATTTACTTTAGTAACTAGCATTATTGTTATGTAAACTCGTTAGTTTTCTCAAAATTAACAGCCCAGTGGTTTGGTCGAAGTTAAAAGCAGCCAGGCTGGATGGGGCTAGAGGAGAGGTGAGTCTCCTGCTCCCTCCATCCTGCAGATGGAACAAAATGGGCAAAGCATGTCCTTCCTCCAGTGCATGAACCACTCTTTGCCTTCTTGGGTGAACTGTGGAGCTGTTTTTAAGTTTAGCTTAAAACATTTTTCACCTGAAAAATTAATCTTGTTTTGTCCAATATTCTTTTTCCGGCTCTATCATCTCTCTGTGCATACTAGTTAAAATCACTTCTAAATATTTCATTTTTCTATTAACAGCAAAGGCACTCGGGCAGTGGGAAGAATGACATACTTTACTAATACTCTTGCTAGCTGCTGGTTTAAAGGCCATGGAATTTCTAGCGCCAGACCATCAGCAGCCTGCTTAATGCCACAGGATATTGATTTGTAACCAGTTTTCATAGCATAGCTGTCAAACTTGTGAATTCATACAAAGATCTTTTTTCTCAATGGTGACTTGAAGATCCTTTTCCTTTGCTTATACTGTGAAAACTAGTCAACTGGGCAGGAAGTCTGAAGAGTTATTTTTTGTTGTTGTTGTTGTTGTAATTTAAACATCTACATTTTATAAAATCTGAACTATGATGAAAGTTGTAGAACACATTGATAAACCATATGTTAATTTCCCTTCTCTCTAATGCCCTTTGAAAGGGAAGGTAGGCCAGACAGTCAGCAGATACCAATTGTTCGAAGTTTATAGAAGATTTAAAGTTTCACAGCTTAGTTTTTTTGCTTTGCTACTGTACCCTTGAAGATGATGAAGGAAACATTTAGAGTCTCCTCTCATTCTGAGTACCTACTTCTGATTCAGATGTTTCATCGTTCAAGATGCCTGGTACACATCTAAATTCCAAATGAGTGAAAGTGTGTCCTTATTTCAGTACCGCACTGTGATATAACCAGAAAGCAGACACAGATTTGAGCTGCTCTTATAATCGTTTGGAGGAATGCTTTTCCAAATTGAAAAATATTAAAAATTATAATGGGATCTTCATTCATTGAAAAATATTTAGGTTTTAAGTATACTCTTCATCAGAACTTAAGATAACTTATACTCTGCCTGCTTCTGTATAGCATTGTTCCCTACACTATTGCCGATTTCTCCTCATAGCTACTNTCCAGAATGGTGGGATGCAAAACACATGTTTTGACTGAGTCGTCATTGTCGTTTTATTTGCTTTCTCTAAAGCTCATTTCAAAACTTAAAATGAGGCATAAATTTCCTCCCAGAGGGCACCTGCAAGTTTTTCTGAGGGCTCTTCACTTGTGTGAAGTGGAGACAATGTTCAGCTGAGACCTGCAGGCCAGTGCTCTTTGAAGTGAATCTTTGGGGAGTTTGGTTTGTGGCCATTCTTCTTAAGAACTTGCAAAGCACCGTTGACATGCTAAATAATTATTTGTGTGGCTCTTGCGGGAATTTGATTTCTAAGCATAGGCTGTAGGTCTTTGCTCAGGAGCCTTTCAGCTCCCTGCTCTTGGAGTTTGTGATGAATGGAATTTGGACTGGTGTCTACCAGGGGACTTCTGCTCCTTGAACTAACAGTGTCTTTGTTCTTTAGAGCTTTCTTCCTCTTCACTATTTTTCTTACCCTGATCTCAACCCCAAAAGAAAACAGCAAAGACGGTTTGTGCTAAGATTTCAATCTCTCTGCCTTCCTTCGCAACTTCATTGGAAAATCAACTAGCAGCCCTTATCAAGTCTGCAAGGGAAAATGCCAAAAGAAACAGCCACCTCAGCTCTGGGACATTTATAATTTAATTCAATAGGAAAATGCAGAATTACTATCTTGGCATGGAATTTTGACTTTGATTTTGGTAAAATTTATAATTGTACTTTGATTTTGGTAAAATTTGTAATTGTACTAGGAAAAAAAAAAGGCCCTAACAAAATAAAAACAAAACCCAACAATAGATGAAAAGCCCAACCAAAGCTGTCATTGTAGTAAGCTCCCTTATTAAACACTAATGTGGTCAATTATGTTGCACTGTGAGAGTATTATAGGGTGTTAATTGAACAGAAGTCCTACAGCTGACAAACGGCAATCAGTCAGTGATGGCAGAGAGATAATTCATAGTGTTGGAGGGTTAGTGGGTTAACATGGTGATTGAACTGTCACTGTGTCACTGTATTTCATTAGTTGGTCTTCTTGAATCTCTTCTACTTTCTCCAATACTTTGTCTTCACAAGAGAGTCAGTAACAACCACTTTGCCTATCAGTCTCTTACCCATGCATGGGTGGGAGTTTGTATTTAGTTTTAGTTAGTATGAATCATTTGTCAGTTAAATGTTTGTGTCTTCTTAAAAGCTGGGTAATGTACATTCTGCTTCCTAGTACACACAATCTTTTATTAAGACTACAAACACAGAAAACAGAAACACATTCAGAACTGTTACAAACCTAACCACGAGAGCCACACAAACATGTACTTGGATATTGTAATGAGTCCATCCGTCCTAACCCGTTTGGTTATTATCCTACCCTAGAAACCCATTTCCTTTCTGAGTTAATATAGATAGTTTTTTTTGTCTTTTCTAGGAAATGTTTAGTTGAGCAACAACTGAAAGCAAGCCTGCAGTTCACTACTGTAGATAAACATTTACATTGCTCTTAGATCTTAGCATGGCTTTTGTTTACTTTAGAGTTAGGAAGTTTTAGAGAAAGGAACAGCTTTACCCTTTCAGGATTAAACACTAGAATTTGAAGCTGGGGCCTCTTACAAGGGTGCATGGAAGGAAGGACAAAGGTGACAACTGCCGTCCACACTTAGTTCTTCAATACTCTGTTTCTTTGCAGCCTTAGCTTCACTCTGCTATTTGTTTTTTAGAGAAAGTATGTCCTGTAAATGTGTTATCTTCTCTTGAGAGGTATAGGGAGAGGATTATTTTTAACTTTGCGGTATATGTTTAGAAGAACACTTACTCGTTCCAAGTTTTACTTTCTTAGCCTTAAACTAAAAAAACAAANATTTTCTTAATTTCTTACCCCGTTGCATGGTTTGGAACCATATTTAGATACAGGAGCACAGAATCTGTGATTGTATTAAAACAAAGGGGGAAAGCCCATAATAATTACCGCTATGTTTGTTAGGAAGGAGTTGTGCCCACATGATCTATCTAATCACTCACTTGCCCTTGGCAGTTTCTGTCATCTTCAGATACATACAGGCAATTCCTTATGTGACCTGCCATCTCCTAAAGTGACTTCTCTTCATATTAGGTTAAAAAATACATCATGGCCACAGTTCTTTGCCATGCAAAAATGACAAAATGCTTTTCCCCCTAAATACAATTGGAAATTTCTTTCCTATCCCCATAGTCCTTAATCAACAGGACATACCAGCCCCTCTCTCACAACTCTGCTATTAATGGAGTCTTTTCCCTAGTCCTTCCATCCTTAGTTCTTTTTTTTTTCTCCTCTCCCTCAAATAAAGCTCTTCTCTCATGATCTTATTTCATTCCAATTTGTAATCATTTGTTCATATGCCTAACATCCGAACGGTCATGATTTTCTCTTCTGAAATAGAATTAATTAACTATATACTTTCCCCTCTAAAGATGTTTAGGTGTGAAAAGATCTTTATATGATGACTATTCTTGGTACATTTGTTCAGAACAAAGTCATACACAAAGTTGTTGAAANCACAACACCAAAGACATAATATGCATTAAATGATGATTTCCATATTTATCTATATTTTATTGAATAGACTCTGGGTGCCCAGTCCTCATTCATTCTCACACAGCATTTCCCACTGTCTCTTTACTTCTACTGTATTATATTTCCTTCCCTCAGAAACAAAAGAATGTCATCGATTGAATCTTTAGAGTCAGGGAGGCCATTGCCACCTCAGATGAGGGTATGAAGTTGCTCCTGAGCACTGATGGGTTTAACAGCTAAAACAACTAGAAGATATGCCAAGAAGAGAAGGCATAGAACACACATATTCTTGAGGATGAAGATTAAACATTAGCTGTAATAAAGTGTTTCCTAGGGAAGAAACTAAAGGTACACCCAAAGTTGTTTCATAAGCCTTCTGGAGGTAGGATATGAAAACTAAAAAATGCACATATATTTGCTATTTGGCTTGGAATTCTGAGAGGCTTAACTTAGGTGCTGTGTGTTTGTATCTGTCTTAAAGAAGACTAGGATGGTCCATGGTTTTGAGCATGGTGGATTTTCAGGGTCTAAGTTCAGCAGACTGACAGTCCTCAAAGCTTGAGTTGGTGAAAGGTCATTGCGAGAGAAGTGGCATAGTTACAGTGGGTCACTGCTGTGGACTTATGGCNGATATACTGATCCCATTGTGTCGTGTCAAAGGAGATCCAGACTTATAGCTCAAGATTCCAGTTGAGATCTGGTGTTGTGGACATTAATTTGGAAGACCTGTACAAACGCTTATCTGAGCGAATAAACGACAATTTTCACTGTAAATTTCCAGTTCAGGTGCAAGGAACAGATACAGTTTTAAAGTATTAGGGTGTATGAGTTATGCTCAGATTAACTACAAGTATTGAATGAGAATCATACAAAATGAATTCACAATGAGTACTGAATTCTTTGTGTTAGCTCATGTTATTAGAAAATTTTACGTTGCAAAACCTCNTGGTAAATGCACATATCTTTAGCTAAATAGAATTTTGTAAATTAAAGGACACTGATATAGTTAGAATACCTTTATCACCAGCNTCTGCATATTCAAACACAGGTAAGTAATGTTTAAGTATGTGTTCCTCAACATTTCAAATGAACTTCTGGCTGAATTCAAGGCTGCCTGTTGACTAGATGTTTGGGCATATGCCTATAATCCTAGCTNTTGGGAGACAGATTGGNTCATCATCAAAAGTTTAAAACCAGCCTGGTCTATATAGTGAGTTTCATGCTAGCCAGGGTTACATAGAGATACCTTGTCAAAGAAAAACAGGGGAAAAAATGTTAAGTAAAATCTTCTCCCCGATTAAAAAAAACAAAACAAAAACAAAAACAAAAAAAAACCCCTCTTATTGCACAGAAATGAGGCAAAATCTGTAAAGAGTTCCCCTTTTTGTCTGCTGTTCAGAAATTTATTGCTGCTGATAACAATCCTTTGCTTTGCTTTTCCAGCAGTTTTTTTTATAATGTCTGGATGTGTAGTGAGATTTTCCTTCTAGGACTTTTGTCTCAAAGCATTTCTGTACCCTAAAGAATGTCATTCACTTCAGCGGGTGGTTTGAAAATATTTACTTATGGGTAGATAAAGAGTTTCCACCTGTCATAATTTTCCTGTGTTAAAACTCCCACTAGGCTTGACATTTCTGTGTTTTGTGCGGGATTGCTGAAAAGCAGTTACCATGACCAGCCTGGTTGATGCATGGTAATGATGAAAAGCAGAATGGTTGGAATTCAATATGGATGGCAGAAATTCGAGGTGTCAGGGAAGCCGTATATTAAAGAGAATTTGAATTGGAAACCAAATCCCCACCTGCCACTGGGAACATTTTGATCATTTTGATTTATTAAACTTTTATAACAACATTCAGATGGAGCTGAATTAAAGACTTTCGTCCAGGATAGCTTNTTGTACACCATCCACTATTTTATGGGTATCAGTTCTGAAGGTTCTAGCAGTCTGTGAAGAGAGAAAGCATGAATGGGTGAGGGTTTGTTGTATATGGCAGTTTATCATTATGTTGATGACCATTGCTTTAAATTTGTCTTTGCTTGGTCCTCTTTCTGACAAACAGGATTTGCAATTTCAAAATATTAAGTACTTTAAATTTTTTATGGTTTTGTTTTATCATATTTACAGCAGTGACAAATAATTTTCTGATTGGAACAGTGCATATCCAGAGAGAGAGAGAGAGAGAGAGAGAGAGAGTGCATTTTTGGCATTTATACATCTGTTTTCAGGTTTGGTGGATAAATATTCACATAGAAACGCCAAGGGTATTCTGAAG
>LZPO01076087.1:986-23040 GCA_001675575.1 Neotoma lepida
GAGCAGGCCAGCCAGGTGGCCAAGGTGCTGGGTACTTGCCTTTCTGAGATGCGTGCTTTTCCACTTCTCCTTTGTAATCAAAGCCCACTGCTGACTGCAGAGAAGAGAAAGAAATGATTAGTCACGGGGTCTGCTTCCTCCCACTCTGATTTATCCTTACTCCCATTTCAGTCCCAGAGGCAGTTGTAGACCTGTGGCTAGGTTTGGAGGTTTAACATAGAAACAGTGTTACAAAGCAGTCATCTGGACATAGACCACTCCACATCCAAANCCCACTCCCCCCATTTGCAGTTGTTTAGCTCTNGGAATAATCCTTAACTTCACTGAGCACTGGTCTCCTTAAATAACATTAAATGTGTCTTACCCACTACAACAGNGAAAAGAGAGATCCCAATGATCTCTCTTCATTTGGAATACTATGACAGCTCAACAGAACAAGGCATATACAGTATCTGCATTGAGTTACTCAAGGAATCAGCACTTTATCCCTAAGTGAGGTGCACAAAGTAACATGAGACAATAGGTAGCAAAGACCTTATAATCTAAAAGCTATGTGTGCACATGGGCTAGTCACCTCACTCCCAGTCACCTGTGCTGGTCTCAGCATGGCCTCACAGGGATGCAAGACACAGATTTTGGTGGGATGTGATCCAAGTTGGTCCCAAAACTTAATATGTTATAGAATATTATTTTCAAGTGTATTACTTTTGTTTATGTTGCATTTGTTTAACTCTGTGAAGCTGTGTTACTGTGCTTGTGTAAAACACCTGATGGTCTAATAAAGAGCTGAACGGCCAATAGCAAGGCAGAAGAAAGGATAGGCGGGGCTGTCATGCAGAGAGAATATATAAAGGAGAAATCTGGGAGGAGGAGGAGAAATAGAGATGGAGGAGGGGAGAGAGCCAGGAGCCAGAGAAGGAGGAGGACTCCAGAGGCCAGCCACTCAGCTACACAGCAAGCCACAGAGTAAGAATAAGATTTACAGAAGTAAGAGAACAGGAAAGCCCAGAGGCAAAAGATAGAGGGGATAAGTTAAGTTAAGAAAAGCTGGCTAGAAACTAAGCCAAGCTAATGCCTGGCATTTATAATAATAAGCCACCATGTGTGATTTTATTTGGGAGCTGGGTAGCAGACCCCCCAAAAAGANTAAAAACTACTAACAACATTTTGGTACCCCACATTGNGTGCCAATTTTTGTCCTTTTGTAAATTATTTCTGCCTTTTAAGCCGAAGGTGCCCAAATCAGCAACTGCAACTCCNCTGCTACCAGCAGCAGTTAGGCNGCAAAGGCCATAGCCAGAAGGAATTCTGTTCCTTCCAGCTCCAATTCTTGCAAAGCTATGAAGGGAACTTAACTAAACCTCTGTCCGTCTNAAGAACTCATGATTCAAAGGTTAAGGTGGAATTCTGCTCTTCAGAGAGGCTGAGTCAGCAACTNGCTGACAGGAAGTGGTAGGGAGGAGCCAGGTGAAAAAGGGTTTATAAGGAGGGATGAGGAGAAGCACAAGGGCTTTTGGAGCAAGGAGAGGAGGTGAGCTACTTGCTATTCAGCCTCTCTGAAGAGCAGAATTCCACCTTAACCTTTGAATCTTGAGTTCTTTAGAGGGACAGAGGTTTAGTTAAGTTCCCTTTGTAGTTTTGCAAGAGTTGGAGGATGGAACAGATTTCCCTCCAGCTATGGCCCTTGTGGCCTAACCGCTGCTGGTAGTGATGGAGTCTCGGTTGCTGATTCAGACAGCTGTGGCTTAAAAGGCAGCAACAATTTAAAGAAGGACAACACTAATACATCCTGGGAGCTGTGTCCCTACTTGCTCTTAACTATGGGTTTTGCATCTTAAGAACTAGTCCCTTGGTCTCCCTGCTCCCCTCTTCCTTTCCTTCCTTCCCTCTTTTTCTGTGTCTCCCATACCTGAGGCTGGCCTCCAACTTCCTCTATAGACAAGGATGACTTTGGNCTTGAGGGGAGACAGAAGACAGTTAATTCTTAGATAAGTGATAGCGAGGGAGAGAGGTCCTGGATCAGATCAGGCTAGCCTGGTTACTTCCATCTTAGATCCAAGGCAGCTTGTACCAGGACTCTAGCCCAGAAGAAATCCCCCTATTGCTAAGGCTTTTCCTCTNTGGCAGGCCACCGGNCTAACTCCCAGCCAGTGAGCTGACTTCCTCCCCACCCCACTGTGGGCCACAGAAAACCCATTAGGTAGGCGTGGCTAGGCAAACTCCATACCAGGAGCCTAACTGCATTGTGGACTACTAAAAACGAGGCCCTATAGAGTCCTGTGGGTTTTCTTCTCTGCAATGTTAAAAGTCTCCATCAGTGTCACACCTAGTCAGTGCCTTGCTGTCATTTAAAATGACACAACCAGCATTAAATGCATCCTGCCTAGACCAATTCAAGAAGGAGAAGTGAAGCCAAGCTTTGCTCCACACCCGGTTAAGAAGTGTATAAGCCCAGACTCCCTATAGAGCAAGCAGATTATGTTCTCCCTCTAGACATATGCCCCTTTATTATGCAGGGGCTCTGGCTTTGTGTGCCACATGCTATTTCTGCTGCAATAAATCTTACCTGTGGTAGACTGCATGTACACTTATCATCCTGTAATTCTTTAGTTGATGGATAAATGGACTTGTGGAAGGAGAGCAAGCAGGCAATACATTTCTGATCCTCTGCTTCTTCATAGGAGTTGGTATGTACCACATACCTGGTTTATGAGGTGCTGGGGTCGTACCCATACCCTAGGCTAGCATGCTACCAACTGAGCTACTTCCCCAACCTCTAATCTTTGATTCTTGATTTATGGACACATGGATTGCCTAGGTGATACAATTTGTGCTTGTAAAATAACAATTAACAATAAGGGGTTGGACAAAGACAGTCAGAAGAGCCAAGACTTAGCAGAAAATTCTCTATTGTTTCTAGAACCATATATGCTCCACATGACATTATTGTCTTTAAACATGTTTTCCATACTTTTTTTCTTTTACATCATGTTTTGAACTTTCTTGGTTTTGTTTTGTTTGTTTCTTGGTTTTGTTTTCTCCTACAGTGTAAACAATTATCATTCTAGCACTTTGCAGCTTGGATTCAGGCTTACCTGCTGGTAATAAAATAATAATAATAATAATAATAATAATAATAATAATAACACTTCTCAGTCAGATGTGAAGATTCCCCGCACCATTCCTCTCTTCCTCTCCCTCTCCTCCTTCTCCTCTACCTTCCTCGCTCCCACGTTCCCTTCCCCTTTCAGATGAGACTCTAACCCATGGCATGAAAAAGGATTCAGTGACCAATATCACAAGTTGGAATTAAAAGCACCAAGGAATCGCCAGCCTTGCTCTTCCCACTGTATCAGCTGCCCTCACTTGGTAGTTTTTTTTTTTTTTCCTCTTTAAAACTACTCTTTATACAAAGGAGTGTCCATCAACACTCAGCTTCACAGACTATGTTTAGTCCTTCACCTTCTCAGAGCATTGTCATCCTAATTAATTGACTGGTTTACATTTGCTTATGTGAGAAATTCTCTCTTCTCTGCTAATGCCTTGAGGAATACTAATCCAGGGTTGAGGAATCTTTGCCTATTGACTGACTAAATGGGGCTTTGCTGATGGATCCCAGGCCTCTCCTGTGCTGGGCCAGAGCTGTACCACAACCTCAGCCTTGGCCAATTTAAATGGATGATGATACTCCACACGAAGCCCCCAGCACCAACAAACCTGCTGAGAGAGGTTATGAGAGCTGTCCTAGCTCAGGGCCAGTCAGTACCAGATACTGATGGCCTCCATTGTCCTGTCTTTCACCTGGGAAGCATGGACCTACATTTAGGGCTGGGTATTGGTAAGGCCCACATCATTTAAGGACTATGGTGGATGGAGAAAGCTGTCACTTACCTTGTCTGCCCGGTCCCTCTCAACTCCATATTTGCCCCCAAAGCCTCTGGCGGCATCAGTCTGGGAAGAGTGTTTCTCCACATCAGCAACATACTCGTGGCCCACAGCACTCTAAGAAAAATCAGGAATGGTATACAAAAGATCAGAATGACCTTAAGAAATAGATGAGATGGCAAATGGATGTTGGGATACAAGAAATTCCATTCTGGGTCAGATCCAGTGATGCCAAGGAACCCATGATGAGGGATGTAGTAACTTTCTCTGGAGCCGTGCCCATGCCAGATTCTCTTTTCACATTGCTAGAGAGCCGTTGCTCAGAAGAAGCCTCCAGGAATGTACTGGAAGTCAGAAGATAGAGAAGAGATAGCCAGAGCAGTGTTGAACCCAAAATAAGGGAGAGGAGAGCTCAAACAGGGGCACTGCCAAGCAAAACAAAGGAGCAAAGCCTGGGTGCATCAGAGGGTGCTGGCTAGACACCATGACCAAGGCTGATGTTTTTCACCCCATCAACCAGGTATCTTTGTCCTAGATCTTAACTCATTTGGACAACCGAAGTTCAGAAGTGAATTCTGAAGTTTTCAGTGTGTATATAAAAGATGACTACAGGGCCAAGGAGCGGCTCAATGCATAAGAGTCCATGCTCTGCAAACATAAGGACCTAGGATCAAATCTCTAGTTCCCACAAAAAAAGCCAGGCATGGCTGCATGGACCTCTAACCCCAGCATGGGAGGTAGACACAGGTGCATTCTGGGAGCTCCCTTCCCAACCAGCCTAGCTGAAATGATGAGCTTCCCCTCAGAGGAGATCCTGCCTCAAGGCACTAAAACTGAGAGCTGTAGAGGAAGACATTCCACTTGTGCACACACAGGTGCACCCCCCCAACCTGCACGCATGCATATACCATATACAACACATGCATACAAAATGCACACACACATAATCACATAATACAGTAAAGCAGTGGTTCTCAACCTTCCTAATGCTGCGACCCTTTAATACAATTCTTTTTGTTTGTTTGTTTTTCGAGACAAGGTTTCTCTGTGTAGCTTTGCGCCTTTCCTGGAACTCACTTGGTAGCCCGGGCTGGCTTTGAACTCACAGAGATCCGCCTGCCTCTGCCTCCCGAGTGCTGGGATTAAGGCATGTGCCACCACCACCGGCTTTAATACAATTCTTTGTGCTGGCTATGGTGACCCCAACCATAAAATTATTACATTGCTACTTCATGATTGTAATTTTGTTACTGTTATGAATCACAATGTAAATATCTGATATGCAGGATATCTGATATATGAACCCCAAAAGGGTTGCAACCCACAGGCTGAGAATAGCTACAGTAAAGAAAATAATAAAAGAAGTTGCAATATATACAGAATACACAGCATTTACAGGCAACAAATAATTCTATAGCCTATTTTTCTTTCTCCACTAATGTTCCCTGCTTCCTCAGTCTAAGCGTGGCCTAGTTTTGTTTCTGTTGCTATGATTAAAACACCCTTCCAAAAGAAACTTTAAAGGAGAAAGGTTGTATTTAGCTACAATTCCAGGTTCGGGCACTTGACTTTGGGGAAGTCAAGACAGGGACTTGAAGGAGCCAGTCACATCCACAATCAAAAGCAGGGAGAGAATGAGTGCATGTATGCCTGCTGCTCAACTCACCATTTCTACTCTTCTACAACAAGTCCAGAGAATGGTGCCGCCCACAGTGGGCTTCCCACATCAGCAAAAGTGATGAAGAAAACCCCAACAGTCATGCCCACAGCTCAATCTGACCTAGACGGTCCTTCACTGATGCTCTTTCCTCAGGTGGTTCCAGATTGTGTCAAGTTGACAATGAGAACTGTCTATCATACAGGGTCATGGTATACTTGGAGCTGAAACAGGCCAGCTGCTCTAATGTCTTGATTGGTTTCTGCCATCTATATCTTGTGTGTTGAGATGGGGGGTGGGGAAGATACAAACAGCACATAGATATTCTGTTTTAAAGCCCAAATNGACACTGTATTTGGAACAAACTTTAAACCAAAGCACCAACAAGCTAGTACTTTGCTTTTCATTATTTTTTTCTTTAACATAGATCTCTCCTTTTCTACTCACCTTGTCCATCCGGTCTCTTTCCACTCCAAACCGACCTCCATAGCCATGGGATGCTTTAGGCCCCGACTCCAACTCTTTCTTCTTGAGAATGTCATGCTCCTCGGACACTTTGCTCCTCAGCTGGTGGATGCTGCAAGTAACCACACACCTGAGACTCACCTCATACAGGGAGGTCAACAGACCCCTTCCCAGAAAAGTAGAAATCTTTTGTAGCAAAACTCTGAGTCCNCCAGATATATCAGTGACAAGCTTGGATTAAGAAGTTGGTACAACCAACATAGTCTGACTTAAACTCTAGAAGCCAAGATCTTGTGGTCTGTTATCTTTCTCACTAACATAATGTTGTCATCTTCAGTTCCATTTCTCGTGTTCTCATGTGTCAGAAAACAAATGATACCTATACACTTAGAACTGAGAAGTTATTGCTCTCTCTCCAAAAAGACCTGCCTTCAACCAATTAGGTGGTCTGTCTCAAGAAGCATAAAGATATACAGATACCTTTAGACCATAGTTCTAAGAACCTACCCCAGAAAAATACTTTTAAATATGGCAAAACTTAATGTCTGGTGATCAAAACATTACAGATAGTAGCAAAAACAAGCAATCTGTATGCCTAGTAATTGGAAAATAGCTTAGAAAATTGGAATGCTACCTTTCAATAACATAATGGAATTCATTAAAATTGATGTTTATAAAAATGCAGTTTGGGGTAAGTTTATTTATTCATTAGTATTGGTGGTTTTTTTTGGGGGGGGGTTAAGCATTAACATTCTGCAGCCTAAGCCTGATGGTTTCTGAGAATAACAAACAGAAACAAAGCCACAAAACCCACTCATTGCCATCTGTTAGGACAGTTAAAGGTCCCATGATTTAGGATTGGGACTCTACCTCCAAAAGTAAGTGACACTCATTCCTCTTAATTTATGCTCATTTCTACCTTTACTGCCATGGAGGCTGCAACACCAAAGAGGGTAGAGAGAGCTACAAAAGGGTTGACCGATCAACACCATACCAACAAATGACAGTAACGGTGCACAAATTTGGAAATACACAAAGACCCCTGGGACCATATAGAAAATTTTTGAGACCTGACTTTTCTGCAGTAAGCGAAGGTCTGGGGATAGTTACTGTCCCTGGGACTCCATAGCTCAGGCCCAGCAGAAACTGGTTACAGGCAGAGTGGCCATCTCACAGTGGAGATACTCTCCTTTCCTGGAAGATTAGACCCATCTGCTGGTCTGGAAGGATAATCTAGCTGAAGGCGTTTTGAAAGCCATTCAGCTTTAGCAAGGTTAATTTTAGAGAGCTGGCTATGGATCAGATGAAATCAATCCTGCTGCTGGAAGCACCCAGTGTCCCCAGGCCTCACCTGACCCCTCTGGCAGCTCTAAAAGCAGAAATCAGCAGCAGCCTTAGAGCTGCCTGTGCCTGACTGGGACTGGGCTCCAAGAGCTTGTGAATGACTGTCCGAGGTTCCCAATTGAGGTATTCAAGTGAGGAATGAAGGGCTGGACACAAACATTGTTTTCAATTGAGAAAATATGCAAATCCACCTACTGAATGGAAGGCTAGTGAGAGGATTGTACCAACAGATGACAGTATTTGAATGAAAATGTTTGGAGCAAAAAAAAAAAAAATTTACAAAATATTTTACCTTTGTTTTGTTTTGTGTTTTGTTTCTGTTTGTGAGAAGCAGTCTCACGAGACCCAGGATAGCCTCTAACTCTCTATGTAGCCAAGGATGGCCTTGAACTCCCGATTCTCCCACCACCACTTCCAAGTGCTGGGATTACAGGCATCTGTAGCCACACCCAACTGAAACCCAACTTTTTATGAATTTCTTTACCATATAGCTGAGTCCATCCTGAGTAGCTCTTAATATATAATCATTTTACTTGATAAATATCAGTTAAACAACTTTGAGTGTGAAGCATTGCCAGGCTTTCGAGACACAAAAGATCTCATGTATGGTGACAGTGGACAGACAGAGGAGACACAGAAAAACAACACGCTATAGTTAGGGTGCCATGTGTCATAGCTAAGAGGTTTTTGACACACTGTCTCTGCTTCAAGTTTTCAAATAGCTTATACTGACAGAGCAAGAGAGTCAAGCAAAATTCAGGACTTCAAAGGTAAAATAGGAAAAAGGACAGCACTTTAGGGCTTTATTAGGAAATAAAAATAAAGGCATAAAGCTGAATGATTCTGACTATAAAGTCTTTATTCACAAACAGTATGACCACTTGTTGAGAAAAGGCTAAATCCACAAAGAAGCTACCAGAACTATTAAGTACTCATGGCAAGGTTACAGGATACAAAGTCACTTTAGGAAAATCAATTGCATCTATCTACCAGCCACAGACATTTGAAAACTGAAAGTTAAAAGTAAGTTATACTCATGACAAAACATGAAATGTTTTAGGGGAACTTTAACAAAATAAGAGCAAGACTTGAACATTGAACAATACTTCTGAAAAAAAAGAGATCTAAATAAGTAGAAGAATATCTCAGGTTTATAGACTGGAAGACCCAATACCATCAACATGTTTATTATCCCCCTAAATGACCTATACCTCCAGTGGAATCCCAATCAAAATCCCAATAAGCTTTTTTTTTTTTTTCAGGAGCTGACTACCTGATTCTAAATGCATGAAATTATAAAATCCTGGGATAGACAGATTCCTCCTCTCAGAGTTCAGAGAATTCTGAGGAAGAGGGGAAGGAAGAATTGTAGGAGCTAGAGGGGGTCCAGGACACCAAGGGAACATGGCCCACAGAATCAACTAAGCAGGGCTCAGAGGGGCTCACAGAGACTGCAGAGGCAATCATGGAGCCTGCACAGGTCTGAGCTAGGTCCTCTGCATATATGTCATGGTTGTGGAGCTTGGTGTCCTTGTGGGACTCCTAACAGTGGGAGTGGGGCATGTCTCTGATTCTTTTATCTGCTCTTAGGACCCTTTTCCTCCTACTGGGTTGTCTCCTTCAGCCTTGATATGAGGGTTTGTGCCTAGTCTTACTGTATCTTGGTATGCCATGTTCAGTTGATGTCTCTGGGAGGCCTGCTCTTTTCCGAAGAGAAATGGATAAGGAGTGGATCTGGGGGAGAGGGGAGGTGGGAGGGAGAACTCAGAGGAGAGGAGGGAGAGGAAACTGCACTCAGTATGAGAGAGGAATAAAAAAAGATTAAATAGGAATTAAGGTTTTTGTATCAAAGTAAAATAAGATAAAATCCTGAGACAATAAGAAAAAATTTAAGAAGAATACAATTGGAGGCCTATTTGGTTTCAATGACTTACCACACAACTACAACAGTCATTGCACTGTGGTAGCTATGCTGCCAGGGCAAACACATTGCTTAATGAGGCAGAATAGAGTCCAGCAATCAACCACACAGACGGTCAAAGAAATCTGCCAAGTCAGTGGGACAAGGATAGTTTGGATTGTGTTTGGCAACTGGATATCCATAGAAGAAGATGAAGCTTAATCTCAACTTCATGTTTCACATAAATATTAAAGATAAAATTTTAAATTGAACTAAATGTTAGAGATGATCTTCACAACTTTGAGGTAAATTTTTTCTTAACAAAAACCAAACTAACCTACTAATTATAAAAATCTCTTTATATAAATTAGACTTCCTCAGAATTCAAATCTTGTGCCTATGAAATAATACCACTAGGAAACTAAAAGAGCAATCATTACTCTTGATTAAATATTTGTAGAACACACATCTCACAGAAGATCTGTTTCTAAAATATACAGAGACCTCAGTTAGAAGACAATCCATTTTAAAGGTGAGGAAATATTTGGATGTTGGAGCCCACTAGGTTTGCTAGTGGTTGTACCTAGCAGGACTGCATAAGAGGTTGGTTGGATCACGGGCCTGGGTACCAGGTGTTTGTAAGGGTCTACTTTGACTGTAACTAGAAAGGGGGAGGTCTTTTGCTCCACCCCTTGGCATTGTTATAAATAGACCTTTGGAATAAAGTTCTGAGCTAGTGGATAAGGATCCAGGCCCACTCGAGTTTATCCTGTGTTTTCTTTTTGTTTCTCTCCCCCCTATTTCTAACTAAGTCTCTTATCCCTCATTCCTCAAGAGTCCCTGGGGTAAATAAAAGTGGTGGCTGGTCTGCCAAATTTGAACATACATTTCAGAAAGGAGATGGATGAAGAGACATGGATGACATGTGAAAAACACTTAATAAAGTTTACTCACCTTAGAAATACAAATTAAAATCACCACATACCCACAGAGGGGCTAAAATCTGTTATAGAATATTATTTTAAGGTGTGTTACTTTTGTTTAGGTTGCATTTGTTTAACTCTGTGAAGCTGTGTTACTGTGCCTGTGTAAAACACCTGATGGTCTAATAAAGAGCTAAATGGCCAATAGCAAGGCAGGAGAAAGGATAGGCAGGGCTGACATGCAGAGAGGATATATAGAGGGAGAAATCTGGGAGAGGAGAGAGCTAGGAGTGAGAGAAGGAGGAGGACTCCAGGGCCAGCCACCCAGCTACACAGCCAGCCACAGAGTAAGACAGAAACGTATACAAAAATAGAGAAATGTAAAAGCCCAGAAGCAAAAGATAGACAAGATAATTTAAGAAAAGCTGGCAAGAAGCAAGCCAAGCTAAGGCTGGGCATTCATAATTAAGAATAAGCCCCCTGTGTGATTTATTTAGGAGCTAGGTGATGGGCCCCCAAAAGAGTAAAAAAATAACAACTACAGAAGTTCAAACTACCAACAATAATAAGTGTTGGCAAGGACATGAACATAAGTGAAACACATACATTTCTGGCAGAAATAAATTATGCTAAATTCCTTTGGGAAAATAGATTGGCAGTTTATCAAAAGGTAAACACACACTGACTGTATGAATAAGCAATTAGATTTTTAAGTATATCCTGGGAAATATAAAAATATGTCAACAAAGAGATTTGTGTTCAAATGCTCTTGATATGCTTATTATAGACATAGATGTCCAACAACAGAGCAATGAATAAACCAAACTGTAATGTAGCTACACAATGGATATTATTTGACAAGAAATAAAAGACCAACATATGCAATGCTCTAGCTAGATTTCAAAATCATTCTAAGTAAAAAATGACCAACACAAAAGAGTATAGTCTATGTTATTCATTTACTGAAAATCTAGAGAGACCAGACTAACTACCCAACATGACAAGATATAGGACAGCATTTATGTGTGGACTGGGCAAGTGGGCACTGACTACAGAGACAGAGGACTTTTAGTTGTAACTGAAATCTTCTATGTCCTGGCTGTATTGGTGGTTACTTGCAGTATTATCAAAATTCACTGAACCATTTGTTTATAATTATTACATATTGACAACACTGATTTTTTTTAAAAATAAGAAAGCATTAAATGAGTGATAGCTTGTATGTACTCCTAAAGAGGCCCATGCTTATGTAGTAAGTATGGTGTATCAGTAAGACCAGACTTATAATATAATTGGCTGCTTTCAAGACAACAGCAGTAACCTTAAGGAAAGACGATAGTTGATCATGGGAATTCACATTCCATTTTAAAAAGAGAATCAGGAACATGACAAAATAGGTTTATTAGAAATGATACGACATAGTGGCTAAGTACTCAGTCCATAAATTTAGGCTGAGCTGAATTCAAAATATTTGTCTATATTATGTCTATATCCTTAGACAAATTGTTAAAATTAAGAATGAATATCTTTTCTGTGTTATCAGAACNACATCATCATCTATTAAAGACATGCATGACTGCATGACAAAACACAATAAATGTTGCCCTTTATTTTCATGTTATAGCTATGGTTCTTTATAGTACCCCTGTGAGTTAAGGCAGACCAGTATTCATATCTCCAGTTACATGGGTAAATAGAGGCAGAGTGGTGAAATTATTCTCTTTAATGCCCTGAGTGCTGGCATAGCAGAGCTGGCACCCATCCCTGGACCTCCGGGGTTCTATTTTAGTACTGTGGTACTGTGTTATTCTTCATTACTACTTTGTGTAAAATGGTAGGACACAGAAATCAGGTAAGCCACTGAGGCAGATACTTAGAGCTATTTCTCAGTGAGACCTAATCTAAAGGCTTCAGGGAGCACCGGAAGACCTTGTCCAGTGTAGTACTGTGTGGTGATATATTGTATACCCTAATAAAATTTGCCTAAAGATCAGAGAACAGAACAAGCCACTAAATTAAACATAGAGGCCAGGCAGTGGTGGCACACACCTTTAATCCTAGCACTCGGGAGGCAGAGATCTGTCTGGATCTCTATGAGTTCAAAGCCACCCCAGACTACATGAGATTGACTCAGTCTAGAAGAGAAACAGAGCCAGGTAGTGGTGGTACACANCTTTAATCCCAGTACTTAGGAATCACACGCCTTTAATCCCAGCACTTGAGATCTCATGCCTTTGCTTGGGAAGCACCCATGCCTTTAATACCAGCACTAAGAAGGAAGATATGGCTGGGCAGAGAAAGGTATATAAGGCGTGAGGAACTAAAAAGCCCTTTTCAGGCTGAGAAGTCCTAGAGGTAAGCGGTAGCTGTTGCTTGTTCCTTTGTCTCTCTGATCTTTCAGCATTTACCCTAATATCTGTCTCTGTTTTTTTTTGTTTTTTTTTATTATCACGCCAATTAATATTCGAGCAACAGTGCTGCCCACAGTACTGTTCGCAGGGCATTCTGGGAGCTGACCTGTTTCTTTTCCACAATGAAAAGAAGATAAAAATCAAGAGTATGGTTTTAGAAACATGAACTAGAGTTTTACATGGTGATCTCATATCTGTTGAATCTAAAAGTAAAAATTGTGCTTATATCTTCTATGTCATTGTTTTTCAGTTATATTTTATTTTACAAAAGTAGACGAACAACTGACAAAAACCTCTGTCCTCTCCCACAGAGAGTTTAAGAACCACTGTCTGAGGGTGATAAGGATGCTTGACCAGTCAAGGGGGAAGACAGCAAGAAGAGAAGCAGGCAAGCATGGAGAGCACAGCGGGGTGATAGCCCTTGACCGTCGGATCATTTCTCTATATAACTGATGAGAGATGGTAGAATCACCTAAGCTCGGCTCTGAATTAGAAAGCCATCCCCAGACTAAATTTATTCAAGGCTGACCTGAAAGAAACACAGTGGTGAGGGGCAGGCAGCACACCTACTAAGAACCACAGTCACTTCCTGTTCCTGTTTTGAGTCAGCTCGGTTGGGCAAGTACTCTCCCCTCCAGCTTCCCCTCCTCTCCCAGGGTCTTGGTGATTCCCACTTGGTCATGAAGGGTGCGTAGTGGGCACCAAGCAAAGAACTTAGAGACTTTACATGGAAATGTCCTCCGAGGGGCTGTCTGATGTGGATGGGAAAACTGAACATCAGAGAGAATAAAAGGTTCGTCCAAGGTCAGCTAGCCTGTTCCCAGGGGGATCCAAGCTTTTATACCCTGATGGCCTTAACAAATATAAACAAGTAAGCCTTTGTGGAAATATCTCCAAAATTTACTGTAGCGAATATGGATCCAGTTAGTTTGATATGTAGAGTCTTACACCAAGTCAAAAAGACTTATGCAGTGCTATGCTATGCAGCCATCTGAGTCAATACCATTTAGGAAGAAGGAAGGTACCAGCTGTTGCGTACTCGTGTTAGGTTTGGGGATGGAAATGATGAAACTCATCTGTATTAACAGAGTATAGAAATAACATCACCAAAGTGCTAAGAAGTATTAAGTACCAACAGACACTCACATATACTACTCACTGAACTTTTAACATAAACCTTCAGGGGAGCTGCTATTATCCCCATGAGTTAATAAATGAGCTACTAAGACATTAGGGCTAAGTTCACATTGCTAGTAATGACAGAGCTGTGAACTGATGCAAAACCTTCCAAATGCAAGCTCTTCCCACAGGCTCATGGCAGGACTTAGAAGTCCTTAAAAATGCTCTAACCTAACATGCAAGATGCAGACACTGGGAGGGGAAAGCACCATGATAGTGTCTTCTCAGCAGTTCCAGAACAACAGAGCCCGTGGCCTTCACTCAGAAAAGGAAAGAGGTTCAACCTTCTTGGATCTGTGAGCTCTCAGGGGCGTGAGTACTAAGGAAGCTTCTGGAAAAGCCCTGTTCCTATTCTTCTCCTTTGTCACACTACATACTTTCCAGAATTGCTTGATTTGTTTAATATTCATTGGGCCTGGAGAGATAGCTGAATGGTTAAGAGCACTGGCTGTTCTTCCAGAGGACCCAGGTTTGATTCCCAGCACCCATATGGCAGCTCACAACTGTCTGTAACTCCAGTTCCAGAGGATCCAACATCCTCTTCTGGCCTCCACAGGCACCAGATCCACACATGGTACACAGACATACATACTGACAAAAGACCCATACACATAAAAATAAATAAAATTTAAAAATAATAATATTTAGTATAGCTATGTAAGTCAAACCATCTATGTCTGAATGGTGTTCAGTAATATTCTAGATCTGCACGAAACATGCGCCAAGTTTCCTAGGACTATGGCTGTTGCAATGTGGTCATCACTGACACCTTTTAAAATCTAAAGGAAAATGAGGTCAAAATATTGTTAGAGTGTGGGAGGAGGAGTTGGGAATAGAACTGAAAATTGTCTTAATCTTACCAAATTTAGGAGTAATGTTGATTCATTACTTTCCAACTTTCACTCTTCCTATACCATTGTGTTTACTTTGCTACTAAAATATGGCAGTCTGTGCTTCCCAAAGCCAACAGTTCTGGGTAGATGGTCCTGTCTAGTTCATGGAAGAGAGGTGTGTATCTCTTGGTTGCCAAGTACAACANTCCACAGAAAACCCTAGGTATGCCCATATTTACTTCTCTTTTTTTGAAACAGAGTCTCATGTATTGTGGTGATATGATATTCTAAAAATATCTCTTACATCTCAAGAGACTGACACTTTTGCTGGACCTCACAGCCAAAGTTAACAATATGCCTTGAAATTACTTAACACTTAAGACTGCTAATCTGTTAAGCCTGACTCTAAGAGAACAATGTAACAACCAAACTTACTTGCTGTGTGATTAATTCTTACAACCTAAGCTAATGCACAGCTGCAATCTTAAGTCAGGTCCTCTTCCATGCCCCTGACCCAGAGTGATGCCTGTGTATCATTTGCTGAAAGCAGCAAATACAGAAGTTAAAAGCAACTTCNTAAAATCAACCATAAAGGTTGAAAGCATCCATTTATGGGTACTGGTTGGTAAACAATGCCATTTGTTATCTGGGTCAGTTGGAGCCAGTGACTTTATCCCTTGTTAGACTCTGTTGAAGGTTTTTGTTAAGTATCCNTCATTCCTTCCCCCATGTGAAGCTTCCTATGCAGTTCAATAAAGACAGANCAGAGCCTTNTGTTACGGAGATCCAGACACCAGGTACACAGTCACAGAGCAGTCACACACAAGACAGATAGACACACAGACACAGGGACACACAGACTCACAATTCAGCCTTCTACCAGTCTAAGAGACTGAGACACATTCAGCAGACCAACAGAGGAAGGAAGACAGAGAGTGTGAAGTAGAGAATTCAAATCTAGACTCTCTTTGTTAAACAAGGGGAAGTGCTTTTATTTCTTTCCTTAATGGGACACCGATGCATTATTGGTAAATCAGATTAATCACTAACACATTATAATCCACACAGTGTAGCCCAGGCTAGCCTTGACACTGAACTTCTGATCCTTCTGCATCCATCACTCACCCATAGCCACCTCCCTCCACCCTCCAATGCTAGGATTACAAGCATAAGCTACCCCCCTAGTTTATTTAGTGCTGGAACCAAACACAGGGCTTCACGCAAGCTAGGCAAAAATTTTACCACTTGAGCTACATTGTCACATTTATTTCAGATAAAATGAAAGTTGGATCATTGTCCTGAAGACTACATATCATTGCTAAAATGATTTTAGTCATCAGCATTTCCAAATGTCATATTTCTTTATATTAACATTAATGGTTCCCAATTTCTATCAAGTAGTCCAATGCAAATCTCAAGTCACTGTACCAACTATGAGAGCAGATATTGTCCTCACTANAGCATTTATGGGAGAGCTCTTTACTTTGACATTTTACTAATGCCTTCTCTTTTTGAGACAGAGTTTCATTATGTAGTCCTGACTGACCTGGAACTCACCATGTGGACCAGACTGACCTTGAAGTCACAGAGATCTGCTTGCCTCTGCCTCCTGAGTGATGGAATTAAAGGTGTGTAAGACCACACCCAGCACTGAAGTCTTCTTAACCAACTGGAAGTCACCCTCCACTCTAAACACATGTTCTATATTTATGTGAAGGGATAGATGAATGACATTTGACAGATAATTGATAGATGATAGATAGATAGATAGATAGATAATAGATAGATGACAGATAGATAGATAGATAGATAGACAAATAGACAGATAGATAGACAGACAGACAGACAGACAGACAGACAGAAAGATAGAACTTCAGCATTTGTACCACTTCTCTGACTACCTCTGTCTGACTGAAGGAAGGGAGATAGTTAAAACAACAGACTGCCCTGTGGGAGGGTGATAGAGATGTCATATATAAAAGACACATAATAATAAGGCCGATGATGAGAGAGATGAAGTGAAAACACATGAAGACATAGGAACACACGGAGACAGAGTGTAGAATAAATAAACAAACACAAAGATTCACAGCCATGGCTATTTTCTTTCCACACATTCCCCAGAGCCTGCGGGGTTTTCATCAGCTCTTCCTGGGACACACAACCCTCCCAGTTCTGCCGGCACCTACTTGATGTGCTCTGTGCGTCCAGAGCCCTCGATGGTCTTGGCTCCCCACCGTTGCTCTTTCTCAGAGATGTCATTCTAAAAAAGACAGCATGCAACATCGTCAGCAAGAAATGTGCTATGTTGCAAGAAGCCTCGAGATCGACACTCACCCTCTGTCCCCTGCATTACTCTCACTCATAGCTGCAGTTATTCTAGCTTAACTCCACATGAGAATTAAGATTAGGCTAGTGATCCTTTACATGTCCCTCCTTTCTCTGAATCTCCCATCCTTTCCTCTCCCATGGCATCTCAAATCATGGATCATAGGCCAGAAGAGTCCCAGGTTCAATTGATGCTCTACTTGAGGATAGAGTGACCTGGTCCCTCCATTTCACTATCAAATGCACTCATACCTGTCCCCTTCTCTGCTCATCACCAGTTGTCATGCATTCCTAACAATGACAGCTAATGGTTCTGCCAATCTGTCTCACTATGAAGACTATCCTAATCTCAGCTAGTCCTTTTTAAGCCCCCTCAAAGGTCAGAGTGGCTGAGATGCTCCCCCAACATTGTCCAAGCAAAGCTCACTTCCCTACTCACCACAAAGTCAGGGTCTGTGTCCCAGTCATCACCCTGGGTCTCCACGGAAACAGATACATCATGTCCCACTACAGACTTCCACATCTGAGGGTGATGGATGATGGGAATAATTAGGAATGAAAAAAAAAATTGAGAGAAAGGATAAGTATGCTGAAGTCAACTATATGAGCAATCGAATGTTTCTTGCCATTCTTAGAAGAAAGCAAGAGCTGAAACGAAGCAGATAGAAGTTCCAGGGAAACTTTTGCTCAGTTAGAAGAGAAAGAAGTGGAATTTATTTAAAATAAATCAGGATGGTTAGAGTCCACCCATGTCTGGAGAGAAGTCAATATAGTTGTAGGTAACAGTCAACAACCTCTATTAAAGTGCCTGGACTGTTCACTATGTTCATAGCTTGTAGGGGTGACCAGTGGTCATACAACACTCACTACAGCATTGTGGTGGCATTTCCCCCAGATTTCGCCATGGTTTCCTTTCTAGCTGTGAAGACATGAATGAGTCCAGTGTCCCTCCTGTCTGTAATCTGCTTAGCTCCATTGAAAAAATGTTCTCCTGCCCATGGAATACTGTCCCACATTCACTCTAAGACTAGTCACTCACTGCATAGTGGTAGGTCATCAGTAGGGACAACTGGTTGAAATACCTACACTGGTTGATGCTTGGGGAAACATTAAATGACAGGAATCTCAGTTTTCTAAGAAAGAAAATACCAATGCTTTATGTTTTATCACTCAATTAAAAATACTGTTCAACTACATTTTAAAAGATAAATATTCAAACATAGCATCTAACAGGTCCCTTTTTTGGAACACAATATGGAATTTACCAATCAAGTAAACATTACAGAAGTCTTTGGAGAAGACTAGTTTGATGGGGTGTCAATCATTCCTCCACTGGATACCCGTGTTTTATTGAGCCTTGCCGAGGAAGAACTGCCTAGTCACACCGTGGGCTTCTGAACAGTGGTGTGGAAAGGTAACAATGGTCAATGCCCATCCGCCCTGGTAGCCTTTGGGATTTCCTTGTTCAGCTCCTACCTACTGGCTGGCAAGTCCCTGNTCATCCTTCTTTCTAAGGAACCCCTACCAGCGGGAGGCCTTCCTGGTGTTCATCACTCTCTCCCAAAGGAGACCGTCTTCAACTAGGCATCCTCAGGGCTCTGTCCATCTAGGTCTCCACCTTCTAGATTCACCTGGAAACCTCCACCCTTGCCCCTATTTTCTGATAACCTCTAGAAGATCATCCCTGGGGAAATCTGAGGCAGGCGGGTTAAAGATGTGTTAAGGGGTAACTGGGAAAGTGGTGAGTTAACCAGGCCAAGAGTCATGGTGAGCTACTAAGAACAATACCTTCCCTACTTGGCAATAGCTACTGATAGGGGTTAGAACAGGTAAAGATGACCTGTGAACCACATCCTTATGGCCTCTGTTTGACATGTCCTGGCTCTTGGGCTGTCCTGCAACAGGGAAACTGGAAAGGAGAAGTCAACTATATTCGTGAGCAATAAGGAAGCAGTGAGGTCTGATGGTCTCATCTTCTGTCCTTCTATTCCCCCCAGGCCTCAGCCCATCTCCCCCATCAACCCCTCACACTCATTTTTAAGATCAAAATAACTTAATATGCTTGTACTGTTGATGACTAGTCAAGAGAGTTGCCAACTTGACGTAGGAGGCTGGAGAATAATCTGGTGAAGGACAGTGAACGCCAGGCACATCCAGTGCCTGATGACAGTGTCAACTTATGGCATCAATAGTCCAGAGACACCTCAGTAATATGACAGCCCCTGTGGGACCACAGCCAGTAGCACAACACAGAGTATACACTACTTAGCCAGATACTAAACTAAGCAATTTGCAAATATTAATTTAAATACTCTGACAAATCATTGATTACTGTGATTTTGTTCCCCAATGTTAAATAATGAAGGAGTTAGCATAGCTGCCTGTCTCTGACACTCTGGGATTCCCACAAACACAGAGTTACCCCAGCTGAATAATCAAGCTTGCATTTGGCCCCTAAAAGCACTTAGCTCAGCACCAGTGTTCACTTGTGGTTAATTCCTGTTCCCTTACTTTCCCATGTGCATTGTGTGTCCCTGCTAGACCATGTAAGTCCACTTTGTTTCCATCTTCTGTGGGTCTCTTTTAGCTTAGTGCCCAGGGCAGCCAGCCCTTAGTGGGCCGCGTAGATCATCAGTAGAACCCAGGGCACACTTGGCTGGGCCCACAGTCCTAGATGGCTGATTGGTCATGTTCCCTGAGTGCAGGCCATTTTCTTGTTCCTATCTTCAGATGCTTATTGTCAACCATTGCACAGGCCTTATGGCCATCAAAAGTTCAACACCTATTAGCAAGGCCCTCCCTCGATAAGAACTAAGTGCTATGCAGATTTCCCTTCTACACGTCCCCTGTGCTCCCCAAGTCTCCTAGAGCTCCCAGTACCCACCTTTACCACCGTTTGTGCGAGCTCACAGCTCTGGCTCCGGCACCCCCTCCAGCTGCTGCCACTTCGGGGCAAGAAACTAAGCAGCTGCTTCAGTTCCGTTTTCAGGTTTTCTGTCATTTCCTGCCACACTGTCCTCACAGCTACTTCCTGGAGTTTGAGTCAGTTCCTTAAGCGTTACGTACTTAAAAGGGTTAAGCGATTCTGTGTCTCATATTTTGAAACTTTTTTTTTCAGGTCATGGGATAGTTATAAAAATGACTGCTGAGCCACATCCCTAAACAGTTAAGACACATTCAAGAATGCTGTAGGACCACTCTGTGTCCTACATAGGATAGTTGCACCTTAAGATAGTAAAAGAATTCAGAATGAGCCAGGTGGATATGGTAGCAAACATCTGTGACCCCAGCACTAAGGGGTAGCCTGGGCTCCTACTCTGTTGTAGAGGCCTGGTCTCAGGGTGGAAAACAAAAACTAACACTTGATATAGGCTGTAGCAATNAAGAAAGGCTTAGTGGAACACTGATCTGTATGTGAAATTTGAAGGGCAAGCCATAACACACACCTCTTCATTACCTATAGCACTTACAATGGGGCTCACACAGAACTGACACCCACAGGGTAAGTCATGGGAGAGGAGGGAGAAAGTTCCCTAGCTTGTTGGGAAGCTATCTGCNGCCTGAGCTCACTGATAGAAGTCTGACTCCAGATGAACTTCTCCAAGAAGCAGATGTGAACTCTGACATGCTTTACACTGTTAAGATCTGCCGCCCTTCCGTCTATCTTCAAGTGACTTGTTTGGACCAATGAAATAGACCCTTTCGCTTTTATTGGCTGCTTTACAAATAATCCCCCAGGGGGGCTCCTCTGGCAACCTGGGGCCCTTAGTGACAAAGATGAGGCAAATGAAGTCCCAAGGATCTCTGGTTGAAAATTAATCCCATTAAGAATTTGTTATTGATTCTGACCCTGGCTCTCCTCATCTTGGTCATCTGTGGAGTTCTGACCTGATTGGCTTAGACATAATGAACCCTGAGAGGGTCCCAGAAGGACTAGTGAAACTAGTCCACGACATANGAGCGTTTCTACAGAAGAACAGAAAGCTTCTAAGTTCACTTCCAAATGGATGCTGGACTTGGGACATTTTATTTGTTCTGATAAAGCTATTTTAAAGTAGAGAAATATGTAGACAGGGGAAATCTTTTAGCTAATTTGGAATTCTAATCCAATGTCAAAATAAGAATTATCAGAGCAGACATTATAACACATCACATAGCAATGCAGTCCTCTGGAGAAACCACAGAACTTNAGAGATGACAGCAAGAAAACTCATTTCCCCTTTACAAACACCCCATGTTCATCCCTTGAGGAGTGGAGTGTAACATGCAGGAACAGCAAGGCTTTGAAACCAAAGCCATCAGGTTCAAAATACACATGTATATTGAGACAGCAGGCCAGCGTTTCCCAGGCAGCAACTTCATCTAAAAGCATAATTATATCTACCCAACCCGCACAAGCTACGAAACTTCCCCTCCTGCACTGGGTGTGTACGTGGCGGGGGGCTGTCTTAGGAAACTGTTTGTTTGCTGTTGTGTTTTTTCTTTCTTTGAGAGAAGAGTCTTGCTATGTGGCACAGGCTGTCCTGAATTTACTATACGGACAAGATTGACCTTGACTTTATGATCCTCCTGCCTCAGCCTCCTGAGTGCTGGAATTACAGCCAAGTGCCACCATACTTGGTGGCCCAATATTTTCCAGAGTTCTCTCAGAACTATNCACAAGGCTTCAGGAATTTAACACTCCATGATTCTGCTCCTTTAACTCAATCTCAGGGTGGACTTCTTCACTACACCTCATCTCCTTTGGCTCCAGTGGCTGAGGCTAGAAGGATGCTTACAGCCATCTGATGCTGGCCAGTGAGAAGGGAGAATTTTCAGAACTTTCTGCTCCAGTAACCATTCCTCCATCCTTCACTCCCCATAGAGTGAAAACACAGGTCCATAACATCTGTGCCAACAGACAGCCTCACACAATTCCTCACTCTGAAAATAATTTTATTATTTTACAGCAGTTCAGGAAAGTCCTTGGGATGTTGTGACTAAAAGCAGGCCAGCTTTTCCCAAGCAGTTAATCACCACAGAGCAAAGGGCCAATCAGGGAGCCCACCAGTCCTCTCTCTTCTTTAGGTGATGGGCACAGGAAGGGAACACATCATGTCCATAATGAGGAGATCAGTGGCTGGCAAGGG
>LZPO01076087.1:48659-62264 GCA_001675575.1 Neotoma lepida
TATAGCTGGTTTTCACTAGAAACCATTGGTAAGCCNTTAAGAGAATACTTTTAAGTATTCCCTTGGACAAACAAGATCCATTTTTANTCAGAGTCTTATCATTTTTAACCATACAATATTGCAACTTTCTAAATTAAGTCTCCTTTGACAGCTTTGTGAACACGGCTTCAATGGCTCCACGAAAAGGTGTTGAATGTAAGTAAGTTAGACGGTTAATTTTATGTGGTAACTTGGCTGGATCATGGTTCCCAGATCTTTGGCCAAACATTATTGGAGGTGTTCCGCTGAAGGTATTTTAGTTGACATCAGCATTTAAAGCAGGAGACTTGTGTATGTATTTATGTGTATGCGTGTGTGCATATGCCAGCACATATGTGCACCTGCATGCAGAAGTCAGAGGTCAATGTTCAGTGTTGTTCCTCAGAAGCAATCCACCTTGTTTTCTGAGAAAGGCTTGGAGCTTTCCAGGTAGGCTACCCTGGCTGGCCATCCAGCCCCAGGGACCTGTCTNTCTCTCTCTCTCCAGTGCTGAGATGACAAGCCTGAGCCACTATGCTCGGGTTTTTGGAGCTTCTGGGGCTCAAACTCAGGACCTGACATGGCACAGCAAGTGCTTTACCAACTGAGCTGTCTCCTCGGCTATAAATCAGGAGAATGTGAATAAGGCAGACTATCCTTCCTAATTCAGGTGAACCTTTCCATCACTTGAGGCCTTGGCAGGAAAAAGTGAATCTGTTCTACCCCAAAGAGTGAATTATCTACTAGCAGATGATCTCTGAACTCAAGTTTTAGTATTTCTCTATGTCAGATGGCCTCTGGCTCAACTGAAGATTCTGCATTTTCCAATTTCTAAAACTATACCTGCTTGGGTCTACACACGGTATTCACTCCCGTCCCTGGAGACACAGACTGACATAATATGCAACACTTCCGTTAAGAAGCTACATTACTCCAAAGACCATTTATGATTACCAGTTGAGAGCATGGCTAATTGTATATAATACAGCTAACGATGACACTACATCAACAGAATGATATTAAGCAATGATGCCTCTGTTATAATAAATTTCAGGTGGTCAAAGAGCCAGAAGAGACTCTAAACAGGACATCTCTATCATGCCACCCTCCATTCCCTGCTAAGGCTCAGGGAATGTCACAGAAGGGGTGAGAAGAACGTAAGAGCTGGATGATGGGGGTGTGCTATGTAATGCTGTCCTCCCGACACAAGAAGACTATCACACCCATGAACTCAGAGCGGCTGTGGTCACCTGCACAAGAGCAAGCCAGAGACAATTCCAGCATGAATGGGCAAGAGCTTTCCAGGCCCCACCCCTTACTAAGGAGCTATTAACACTTGATGGCTGCTCAGGGAGGAGGATTATTCTTTTTTGAGGGTGTTGCCATTGGTAGGTTTCCTGTGCTACAGTGGGTGGCCCCACACCTATGCACAGTTAATAGTATCAGTATATGAAATTGGAAGAGGGACATGCTATGGGGGATACAGGGGAAGCTGGAGGAGGGAATTTGGGGTGGATATGATCATATTTCATACATGTATGTACATGTATGAACTTCACAAATAAAGAAAAATTAGAATTAAAAAGTTGAATAAATAAATAAATTTTAAGTTACAAAAGCCACAATTTTGTAAAGGCTCCTTTGAAATATAATCCTGAGCAAAAATTGCCAGATGTGAGACATGAGAAATTCAAGAGATTTTAATCTCTACCAAGAAACAAGCTGTGGTGGTTTGAATGAGATTGTCCTTCACAGGCTCCTGTATTTGAACACAAGGTCTCCTGTATTTGAACACAAGGTCCCCAGTTGGCGGTGCTGTTTGGAGAGGTTTAGGAGTGTGGCCTTGTTGGAGGAAGTGTGTCACTGGAGTGGGATTTGAGAGTCAGAAGACTGGAACCATCTCTAGTTCACTCTCTTCGCTTTCCAGTTTAGATGAAGGATGTGATTGCGTTCCTTCCTGCTCCTGCAGCCATGCCTGCATGCTTGCTTGCCATGTACCATGATGGACTCTTACCCTCTGGAACTGTAAGCCCAAATAAACTCTTTGTTCTTCTAGTTGTCTTGGTCATGGTGTTTTATTACAGCAACAGAAAAGGAGCTCATTCACAAGTACTCCTATACTTGTGTTGTTTAGGACAAAGAATTCCAAATATTTGGAAATGAATAAATGAAAAAGTCTAATCATTATGAATCTCTTAAATGTTATTTCACTACAAGGGTAATATTTTCTGTCAGCACTCATAACTGGAGTTACCCCCTCCTAACCTAGTCCCCATTGTGACTGCACCAGTGATCACTTACCTCACAGACTGCACCATTAGCCTCCCCTGCTCTGTTCTGAGCTTCCAGAAGAGTAATTCGAGAAGACAGTTTTTCTGAAAGTCAAAAAGTAGTATCTTTAGACAATGTATGTGGAGCATTTGAAAAAACAGTGCTGTGGTTGGACCAAGGCTACTTGAGATGGACAAAATAAGGAAGAGGAAAGAAATAAGCAAAGTGGTTTGANGCTGAAAGCACCAAAAGAATATATCAGACATAAAAGAACTCAGTATGATAATGACCATGAAAAAAATATTCTAAACAGTGAAAGATTTGAAAGGCCACAGATGTAAAGACATGTGAAGTGGAACAGTTACTTCTATGGCATAATCGGGAATTGTACTGTCTTAGTTTACCCACAATCCTACTGTTTGAACTGTGGATTTTTGCACAACTGCACTTACAATATTCTCAATGTTCTTTAAGAGACGTTCAGACATGAAAGCTGAGCACTAAAAATGAGCTATGCATTCTCAACAACCAAATGAGGAAACAGATGACATGATGTGAAGAGGTTATACAGCTGTATGGACAGCTGGGATCAGAATCCAGGTCTTAACTCTAACACAGGGTAGCAATGCCCTGGAAGAGAAAACTATTTACCACTGCCCTCCAAGAAGCTTACATTCTTTCTGATAAACTAAATACACTAAGGAAAGAAAGTACAGTTTTTATACAACATTTCAAAGCCTTCTCATGACCTTTTGTTGCTCTTGTGTTTTGGCTCCTCCTTACCCCCCAACCTCTCGAGTGCCACTTTTTTTTTACTCTACTACAAAAACTCAGTGCTTCGTTCTGTTCTGCAAACACATCAAATTCATTCATGCATCACATTTGTTCTGTTCTTTTTCCTGACCAAATGTTCTTTGCATGACTACCCCGCCTTTAGTCATTCAAATGTCAAGTTCCCAGAGAGACCTATCCTGACCTAACACTGCCTTTCTCTTAGCTGAGATATACTTGCAGTGCCCTATTTCATTTTTACCCTAACATCTATTAGTCTCAAGTGTTCTTTTTTATACATGTTTATGGCCTGTCCTGCATTCAAACATGTTCATAGCTGTATCCTCAGCAAGGAGAATAGTGCCTGGCTCATAAGAAAGGGAAAATATTCATGAAACAAATGAATGCAACACAGTACATATAATATGCGCAGACATTTCACACCCCTGTGAAAGGGGTGTAGCTGTAGAAATGGCAGTGCAAAAAGTGAGATGAAAAGAACATGACCCCAATGCAAAGATAATTTATGATAGTAGACACAAAAGCCAGTACAGAAAACTCTAAGGCCAATGACCCCTGAGGGACAGAAAATGGAACTCACAGAACCTGCAAAGCATATGAAAATCTCATGAACAGAATAGGGACTGCCTTTGAAAAGGTAAAATAAGGATCAAGGATAAAGTATCAAAGAAGTATTTTAAGTGGGTGAAACAATAAGTTGAATTGTGGCTTTATTGGCAATGGTGGGAATATTTTTAATAATTATGCATGATGCACAATATCCAGGTAGGAGCTAAGTGGAAAACTATAAATGGTTACACAGAAATATCTGATCTCGTTTTATAAAGGTTTCTTGGTGTCCACTCTCACTCCCATGTGATACAGCACAGTAGTCAGATGTTCTAGAGCAGAGGTTCTCAACATGTGGGTCACAACCCTTTGTGGGGACCCCCCTTCACAGGGGTCTCCTAAGACCACTGGAAAACACAGATATTTCTATTATGATTCATAACAGTAGCAAACATACAGTTATGAAGTCACAACAAAAATAATTTTATGGTTGGGGATCACCACAACATGAGGAACTGTATTAAAGGATCGCAGTGTTGGGAAGGTTGGGAACCACTGCTCTAGGTGAATGAGAGCAGTAACACATTATCATCACATGCTGATGNTACATGTGATAAACAGAAGANAGGTCTTACATTCTCACTGACTGTTCACAAAGACCAGTAGAATGAAACGCTAATACATTCAGCTTAATCCAACATTTTATTCAGCAGCTGTTAATTTGCCAGCTGTTACTAAGTTTAGGTAAAGCAAACGAAAAACAAACAAACAAACAAACAAAAATAAACAGTCCTCTGCCCTTAAAAAGCTCACACCATGTCTTCGGAAGGCTTACAATAAAAAGACAAATACATAAACAGCGTATCCCAATCCATTAGTGAAGGTATAAAGGATGTCATGGGAGCACAAGGCACTTAGCCCAGGATGAAGACTGAATTCCCAAAGGAGACTGTGCCCTGGTGAGGGCTGAGGGCTGAATAGCCAGACTGGAAGGAGGAACAAGAGTCTAAGCAGGATGTGAACATGAGCAAAAGCCAACAGGGAGTCCACCTTTAACTTACCGATTTCTCTTACCTCATTTCTTCCCTCATTTTTGCCTACTAGAGAATTCAACATCTTAGTAAAGTTCAATATGGGTCATGCTTCCTAGAAGATATCGTTGCCATTCCCAAATGAATATAAACCATCAGAAAGGCTGCAGCCTTTACAGTGCACATCATAAAATGTAACCCTGAGCTAAGCACCAGGACAGTGGCCAGCCACTTAGTACACACTATTAGTAATACCTTGATAACTGCCAGCTCTGCTACCCGAGATCCTTAAGAGTACAGAGTCAGAAGAGCTACATGGATATAGTGTTAAGAGCAGAGACACCTCTGGGGTAAGAAGACAGAATTACCGATTTTATTTATACATACCATTCTCAGCTTTCAGCTCCTCCAGCTCTACAGAATTACGGAGCAAGTCTCCCTTTTCATTCTCTAGCTCTATCACTCTTTTCTGCAAAGAGGCGATATTCTCCTCCGTGACTGCCTAAATTACAGAAAGACAACAAATCAATGATTACCCAGCGAAAGCTCTCACACTGATGCCCAGAGGGCCTCCAGCACTTCTATCATCTGGAAGTTCTCCAGCCATGAGGCTGCTTTAGAAACAGCATCTACCCCTCTGCCTGGTGAATCTTTGGAGAATTTTTTAATTCTGAAGATAGAAAAAGAAATAAAATATATTCCATGAGCTTCCAGTTCATTGGGTTTTGAATCCAGCATTGATGTCTGGATTACAAAGGCAGAAATCCCAAATCAACTGTGTATGAAAGAATGTTTTAAAAGTTCACAAGCAAACCTTAGATTAGATGAAAGCCAGCAAGCAGCAAGGCCCAGAGAAAAATGAACACAAACAAGATTTCTCAAGAGGAGGAAGAACTGTGCTTGCTGTACCTTTGAGTTTTTCCCATTTACAATAAAAAGTTCTTCTGTTTAACTTATGTATCCAGAATGTTTGGCTCTCTTAATGACAGGCAAGTATCTATGTTACTNAATCTTTAGTTTTTTTGTCTTTTTACACATTTTTTACCCTTCAAGGGGCCTATTATATTCAAGGGGCCAATTTTCCATGCAATTCCACAGAAATTTCCATGTTAAGCTATAGCATTTGCAGAGCATGATTGATCACAAACCATCACTGATGATTAAAGAAACTGCAGGGGATAAGTTTAGGGTTTGGGATTTTTATCTAGAGGAAAGTTTCTAGTTTGTAGTATATAAAGCAAATAAAACTCCAATAAAATAGCCATAGGTATTCTATCTGGAAAAATAAGAAAGACCTGATGAGGAGGACAGCTGCAGTGTGAGGTAAGAAAACAGGAAGAATATCAGTCAAGAGGCATTAATTCTCCATAAACTCAGCCTCAACTCCAGAACTATGAGCAATGCAACTACTGGGCCAACTCAAAACCACTTACCTAAGACAAAAATAACCAACTGAGTTTTTTGGGGCTCTCTGCCATGGGCCAGAGTTTACAGTGTGGGTCCATGCTATTGGATGATTAAAAAGCAATCTGAATGCTTCAGAATTTTAGAAACAACAAAACAGAACCTCCCAGACAAAGCATTTATAGCATCTAGGACTCATGGCAGAAAAAGGAAACTGTGATTCACTCTTAAGGGAAAATATAACCAACAGAGATTAATCACAAAATGATACAAAAGTTGGATTAGCAAGCAAGAATTCATTTATTTATTGAGGTGACAGCGATCAAACCCAGGGCCTTTTGCAGACTTGGCAAGTGTTCTGCCACTGAGCTACATTCCTACCCCTTGGTTTTTTTGACAGCAAGACAGCCCTGAACTTGAGATGTCCTGTTTCTACCTCTGAGTTCTGTCCTTACAAGGATAAACTACATGTCTGGCTGCAAGCTAGGATGTTAAAGAAGATACAGCTATGATAAGACATAATATGTTAACAATGAAGGAAAAGGAAGGAACTTCTGGTGCAGATAAACAACTTTATAAAATGAAAAAAAAATGAAAATCTAGAATAGAAAATCAGAAACATGAAATGGAAAATCCAATGGACAGGCTTGATAGAAAATTACAGGCAAAAGAAGAAATGAATAGTGAACTTGAAGACAGATCAACAGAAACTAATTAGTTTAATTATGAAGAAAAATGACCATAACCTCAAGGTCATGTAGGACAACATTAAAATATACTTTAATTGGAGCATCAGAGGAGAGGAAGGACAGAATACACAGAAAGATTATTCTAAGACATAGCCAAACTTTTCTCATTCACAAGCTTTATGTAAAAAAGGAGGGGGGCACTCAACAAAATCCAGAAACTTGCAAAGAATATCACAACTGACTCCATCACAAAAAGCAAGAGAAAAGCCTTTTTAAAGCTCAGTGGGAAAATGATACTTCTGTCTATGGGAACAATCATTTGAATAGTTACTGAAGAACTTCTGGGGGAGATGTAAGACAGAAGACAATAAAATATATTTTTAATGTCCTGAATCAAAAANGTCAATACAGAATTATAAACCTATTCAAGAACAGAACAAAATGCAAATATTAGATAATACCAAGAGAATTTTTCTCTAGTAGACTTGACTACAACAAGAATATGGTGGTTATTCTAGAAAACCACGGTATCAGATAGACAACTGAGTCTCAGAGAGGAAAGAACATGGCACACGGTAAGTATGTAAGTGAGTATTAAGTCAATATCTTCTCCTTAGTGTGTTTTAAATACATGTAACTAACTGTTCAATGCATATATGTTAACAATATGTGCTAAGGTTTAAAACTTTAACATAAACAGACAGTAAATACAGCATAAATAGGGTGAAAGTATGTCATTACAAGGTTTCTATATTTTAAGTGACGCAGTTTTAGCCCTAAGAAGACTACAATGTTAAGAATGTCTCTCCTCTCTCTTCTCTCTCTCTCTTTCTCTCTGTGTGTGTGTGTGTGTGTGTGTGTTTTCTATAAACTTAATGCCCTAAATGAGTTTTCAGGCCATGTGCCCCAAAGTGGTTGACACAGGCAGAGCCTGGCTGGCCCTTGAGTCAAGGGGACAGAGCTAAGAGTCAAAGGTGTCAGCAGACTGCAGAGCAGCACATGAGTATGATGTAACTGTCTCTGGAGATCTCAACTACCCAAACTATNTACTTGACAAGATTAGAGAATAGTATGTTGTGCTGTATGGCCAGTCCCAATGGCCAATGTGTGGACCTGAGTTCTTCACAGGGCTTCAGTGCAATGCTCAGTGAAGTATCTTGTTTCAGTAGTGCAGAATGAACAAGCACTGACTCAAATTCTTCCAATAAGTCAAAGATCCAAGATGAGATACAGTATAATTAGCTATACAGGAGTTGTAAGAACCCATCACCAGATGCGTTTCTACGTCTATGAACACACACACATACACATACGCACACACATGCACGCAAACACGCACATGCGCACACACGCACATGTGCGCACACACGCACACACAAACACACACGCACACACACGCACATGCGCACGTGCACACACACACATTCACACGCACACACAAACACACACACGCACACGTGCACACACATGCGCACACACACACGCACACACGTGCATACACATGCGCACACATGCACACACGCAGGCGCACACACACAACACATCCTCATCCACACTCACAGGAAAGTTCAAAGCAGTCCTTTACACAGAATGGTATCAGATGGAAATATGTAANGAAGGGTTAGAAAATTGTGGGGACTTTCACTTTCTTTTATTAATCAAATTTCACTAGAACATGACTACATTTTGTTTATTTTATCTCTGCTTTCCTCTACAATGGCAATTTAAAAGAATANATGCAACAATAGATATGAATCATGTAAAACAAGGGAAAAGGGCACATATTGCATGAATATATTTATAAGTAAATCATGCAAAATTATGGTGGAAAATGGAATAGCAGTTCACGCTAGAGAAGATACTGTGTAGGGTGATGACAATATGTTATACCTTATTAAAAGTTTGAGTACCATAGCTGAATGCATCTGACAAAACATACTCATGATTGACTTATGAGTTATGCATTTAATGNTTTATAAATTTTACCTCCAGAGAAAAAGAAGAATCGCTCAATTAGTATACCTTAACTACCAACAAATACTGAAACCTAGTCAATAGTACACACGCTGAAATATTTGGGGGGAAAAGGTCCTGCTGTCAATAGTCTACTATGACACACATAAAACATTAAGATGAACTGATAGACAGAGATGGACAAAAGGATAGCTATTACAGCAAATACAATATTATGATACAATCTAGAGGAGNGGATATGAGCATTCAGTATAAAACTGTTCCCATCTATCTGAACAGCTGGAAAATATCTTCGTCAATGCAAATGTTACTTGTGGTTCAAAATACTGTCCAAGGACCCTGTGTTAAAGCTCTGTCCGTTTGGAAGGGCACCATCTTACAATAGAGGTGATGAGCACACCCACTGCAGCTTGGCCAGCCTGGTCAACTAAGGTTGTCAGACTCCCCTTGTTCTGATACTTATGTTCATTAAGTGCTTTGGGGTGATTATAATCTAGTTTTCCACAGAGACAGCTGGAGAAGGGAAAGGGAATATACTGGCCAGCCAGCCATTTGGCAAACAAACTTGCTTACTGTTAATATATTTATATTATGATTTCTCTAATAGACTTGTAGGTTTGTTTAGACTGGCTTGTGTACACTAAACCTGAACAGATCTTAGTAAAAACCAAAGCTGATCTCACACTGGGGAAACGAAGGTGAGACAGGAGTGATGGTCCACCCACCATACAGACTCAAGGCACTGGAGTCAGAACGCTCCTGAGATACCTCAGGAGCCTCCTTCCCTCATTATCCCTTGTGGGGAAGCTGCCTGAATGCCTTTCAGGATTCCATTCAAGTGGACGCCTCCCCCAAAAGCACTTCATTTGGTCAAAAGTGCACATTTACATTTACACTCTCTCTGTAATACTCATTAGAGCCCATCAATACAGCAAACATAAATACACCACACAGAAATTCACTTTTAATTACCTGTATGCCCTCATTATAAACATCTGGTAAAGAAGTCTGAGATGCTGTTTCATGTTTTTGCAAGTTTGGCTTATTTACAAATTGGCTAATTTCTTTAGATTTCTGCTGGAGTTGATCTAAGGAAAAGAAAACAAACATGCAATATCTGAGGAAACAAAACACACAGAAGGGAGCTCTGCTTCTAGCCCGAACTTACACTGCCATCTGAGGACATAGCACACGAACTTTACTAGTTCAGTTATCTTAATTGAGATTACGATGCCAATTACATTCTTCAACTATTTGGAGCGAAGAGCATCTCAGTAAACTACTTCCTTCAAAGGAAACATAAGTACATGGAATGTTACAGAGTCACAAAGAAAACTGAAATTCTGCTATTTGCATTAAAATGGATGCAACAGGGGAACATCATGCTAAGTGCAGAAGCTAGACAACTGCACCTCTTCTCCCCTCTGTGGGAACTAGNGCAGCAAAGCCTCAGAAAGGATAGTGATGACTAGGGACTTGGNAAGCTGAGGGGTGTGAGAGGAAGTCTGAGAACACACACTGTTTGCATGTATGGAATTCTCACACTGAATGCCATGAACATGCACACTGGATGCANGTTAGTAAAGAAAGGCCTGGACATTTCAAATACTTTTTTCCTTTCCCCCTTAGAAACGGCTTTAGTGGAGCCCNGCACTGGTGGCGCACAACTTTAATCCCAGCACTCTGGAGGCAGAGGCAGGTGAATCTCTGTGAGTCCGAGGCTTCTCTGGTCTACAGAGCAAGTTTCAAGACAGCCAGGACTACAGAGAGAAACCCTGTCTCAAAAAACTAAAGAAAGAAAAATGGCTTTAGTGGTTCATATTTACGTTCTTCATATACCACTGAAGTATCGGGAGCCATGGAGAGTCCCCAGCAGGGTTTTAAACATGTACATGGTTTGGGGATAGCTCCTTTTTCCCTCAGGATGACTCTAGACTTTCTGGTGGACAACCAATTTTTTTGGTACTTGTTTGCAGGTTATTTCTTCCTAAATTCTTACCAGGGCCATGCACACTCCCATCTGTCAGGATTTTAAAGACTGNTGACATGGAGTATTGGTGTTCAGGGACCATTTTTTTATAAACTTCTAAAATGTCAAACTTTTAGAGCAATTTTCAATTTTAATAAAATATTTTAAAATGTTTCTTAAAATCTATTTAGAGGACAAAAGTTTTCTTCAAAAGGAAATTTTCACCTATAATAAAAGCAAGAAGATCTACCTTTAGACTTACAGGTGACTTCTTGCAGTTCAGTTTGCGTACCTACATCTGGCCTGACATTTCCAGAAACAACTTCCGTTCCTACTCATGTCAGTCACTGTACTCTTCCGGTCAGTCATGTGATCNTTCATATTCGACTACTCAGCACGTGGACAGAGTGCACCAGGTTTTTGTGTTGTGACATTAACGTTAAGACGACTATGACTTGAGAGGCAAGAAGAACAGGCCTGGNGAGAAGAGGTGTCTCTCGTGTCCACTAACAGAGCCCTGAAAATAGGAAGTACAATCCATTCATGGGCTAGAGGTGTGGCTTCCAAAGCCACCAAACACTGACCTTCCAGCTGCTGGATGGCCTGCGCTGACTTGGCAGCCTGTTCCCTCTTCTCTCGGAGCAGCTCTGAGTTTTCCTCCTTCAGGGCATCGCAGGCAGACTGCAGCTCTTGCTCGGTTTTCTGAAGACTCAAAATGTAAGCACTCTTCTCTTCCATTTCTGCTTTATGCCTTTGCTCGAGAGCACTGTACTGAGTCTCCAGGTCGGCCTGGGCTTGGCCGGCTCGCTCCAACTGTCCCTGAAGGTGANGCATCTCTTCCTGCAGGCTATGGAAGGATAATTTTCTCTCTGCCACTTCGAGTTCTACCTTTTCCATCAGAATCTTGGACTCCTGTCTTTCTGTTTCCATGGTGTTCTTTAAAGTACTATTTTCAGATTCCAACTGCTGTAACTGCTGTGAAAGTGTCTAAGAAACAAAAACAAAACCATAAACCACTGTGATCCACAACTACATCCTTTCATTCAGGGAGCATACTGATGGACTCCCAGGACCCAAGCAAGTAGCACTGAACCTATGGCATAACACCCTCCATGTTGGTTTCCAGACATTTTGGACCATTTGTACTCATATTTACCGTCTATCAGTATTTTTTCACTTTTGCCTCTCCCATTAGAAAACATGTTTCATGAGGGAAGGAGGCACTTTGTGTCATCCTTACTAGTCTTTAGTANCAGCACAGTCTACAGCAAAGTGGACTCAATCCACAATGAATAAATCAATCTAGTCCACACCCTAGAGGAACTCAGGGTTCAAGCATGGAGACAGGTTGAGCATCATGCAAAGGCACAGAGGGCACTAGAGGAATATCTGCACAGTGTTCATGGGAAGAGGAGAGGGACGGGTAAGGGCGGCCTTCCTTTAAAAGTCAGCCATCAGCTCGGCAACGGAAGTACTAAAAATGGTACGTCAGGCAGAGAGCTAAGAAAAAACATGACCACCAAGGTGGCTGGGAGTTAGTAGTGAGCAAATCTCCAGTGACGAAAGGAAAGAAGGCTGGAGAACCAGCCATAAAGCCCTGGGGATGCCTTATCATTAAGAAACTGAGAGTTGTTCTTTAAGCAATAAGGAGTGTGGTCACACAAGTTTCTGAAGAGATAACCCTCTCAATGCCAAAGAGGATACATGGGGTATGGGAGGAAGAACAGAGACAAAACCCTGTCAGGAAGAGCTCTTTACATGAAGATGTTCCCAAGCCAGAGCTGGGTCCTGATGTTACTGATGAGGAGGGCAATGTCTTGAATTAAGAGCTAAAATCAGCAGGACTGATAATTAATTGTAGGGGTTAAAGAATACAAAGGAAACAATAAAGTCTGAGTTTTAATCTTTTGAGTAAATAGTCCATTAAGAGAGAAAATATGGTTAAAATATTTTTTAAATGTGTTTTGAATTGGATACATAGCAATTACACCTATTTGTGGGGTCAATGTAACATTTCAACGTGGCACACAATACGGAACAATCAGATCAAGGTCACTGGCATATGTCATGTCAGGCATATGTCTTTTCTTTATGTTGGGAACAGTTAAAATCCACTCTACTAGGATTTAAAACAATTGTTGTCAATGCAGCTGTCCCTCTGTGCTACAGACGAGCACAGATCCAAGGTATCCCTGTACCCATCATACCTTGTACCCATCTATCATCCTCTCCACCCTCCCTCCCCTACATCCTTCCCAAGCTCTGGAAGCCACTATTCTGTTTTCTACTTCTTTGAGATGAACTTTTTGGCTTCCATATGTAAGTGAGAACACGTGATATTTGTCTGTCTATGCTTGACTTATTTCACTTAAAACAGCAGCCTGTATTCTTTCCANGTTGCTGCAAAAGCGCAGAACTGCCTTCCTTTTGTAGGACTGAGTAACGTCTACTGTGTGCATATATTACAGTGGTACATTTATTTATATTATATATCCACTGACACGTACCTTGGCTGCCTCTTTATATCTCAACTGTTGTGAACAGTGTGGCGCACGCACTCTGGCTGTGTAGCCAGCAATGGGAGCACCAGACAATGGCAGTCCTGTGTCTGGTCTTCTGAGCTACAAACAATATGCTTTAAGAAGGAAGGTGAGTTTTGCTTTTTCACTTGCTGAGCTTGCCAAGCCTGTAGGTTAGCCATGTATCACCAGGGAACTGGATACGTGTCAACAGCACTGGGGAGATAAATATTGGGGAGATACCAGTGGGGATAGTCACATCTACTATAAGAGGGGAAGAGAGAAGAATGGATATATTGAGAACACGCAGCTGAGGCTAGTCCACTGTTTAATGGGCAGGAGGAGAAGCCTCTGAAGGAAAAGTAAATAAAGAAAAGCTCCTGAGACAT
>LZPO01076087.1:79731-101466 GCA_001675575.1 Neotoma lepida
TTCACAACCATCTGTAACTCCAGTTCCAGGGGATCTGGCATCCACTTTTAGACTCCAGGGACACCAAGCACACACACAGTGCACAGACATATATGCGGGCAAAACACCCATACAAATAAAATAAAATTTAAAATAAAGTAGAAACAAAAATAAAACAGCTTATTTTCTCAAAGCCTTCACTGTTTATTGACAATTATTATTTTAAAAATGTGTATGGGGTATGTAGTGTTTCACTAGGAATTATAAAAATAAGAAAATAAATGGCACGTCCCTAACCATAGAGAACACAGTACAACATGCACAGGAATATAAGCAAAATAATCCATCCAGGAAAAATTGCTAACTGTATTTTTTAAATTTCTACAAGGGAATGCTGTATAGCTGCCTGAAAGAGTAGGGTAGTGTGTTTTCTGCTCCTGCTTACTGAAAATGCATTTTATACAGACTGAATTGTTGTGTAAAAATTCTTTTTTTCAGATTTTGAAATATTTTGGATTCTGGAATATTTGTACACATATAAAGNGCCATCTTGGGAATAGGACCTAAGTTACAAAAATCATTTATAGTACATATATGTTTAACACACAGACTGAGGGCAATTTTATATAATATTTTTTAATAATTTGTGCATGAAGTTTCACGGTGTTGAATTTGCTACTGTTAGCATATGAATACTCACCAAGCTTTATTTTTTGCCTTCATGTTTCAGACGTTAAGATCAGAGATACTGTATAATATTAAGTGGCAAAAAGATGTATTGTGACTCACATGAGGAGAAGTATGTATTACATATGTGTTTTAGCAGTCAAAATGTCTCTTAGGGGCAAATTATTTACCTGGATGATTTCTGAAGTGGGGAATGGAGACAGAGGTAAGTAGCTAGAATTGTGCTTTACATTATTATACTCTTTAGTTTTGAATTTCCTTTGGTCAAAAGCACATGTAACTGATCCTAAAATTGCTAAAATGACAAAGAGTATTACAGGGCTATGGGTGTACCTTAGTAACAGTGGTTGCCTAGCATGCATCTGGCTCTGGGTTTGATTCCCAGCCCTGAAAGGGGGGAGAGGGGTCTTAGGCAGCCCAGTGTGCTCTACACAGGGTTGTTACTAATGGATGGTATGTAATAATGAGTGGTGAGATGTCTCACAAATAACTTATTCCTAATAAGTAATCAAGAGACGTTAATGATATATTTTATAAACAAGGGTAGTATCAACATCTCTTTAATCCAAATGGGTGGGGGCAGCAGGGAAAGAGNTGAACTTCAAAAGTCAATTCAAAAGTTAAAAAGAAAACCTAAAGATGATTATTTTTAGGAAAGGCTCTGTTACAGTAGAATGGAAAGTCCACCCCCCCCCCAAAGCGTGGGATTCCTCAGAAATGCCAACAGTCGTCTTGAGAAACCAAGGAAGCACCTTCTATGTGATCTTCAAATTCTGTTGAGTTGGGCCACATTTTTATTTTTCACTTAATTCTGCTAGTTTGTAATTTTGTATTTTTTTTATAAACATATGTGGCATATTTACAGAGGTATTCGCACACTATTCAAAATAAACATACCATATACTTAATATGTATAAAACAAACTAAACATATTTAGGGGAAATAGGCCCAAAATGTTTTGCTTATAGCATAATCAATTAAAAACTGTTCAGGAACTACTAATGTAGTCAAATGTAACTGCAGCGAAGAAGGAAGCATCAAACGGTCCTTCCAGGATCAAGGAAGTAAATGCAGTGTAATGAATACACAACGCTTCAAGCCAGGACCTCCTGGACGCAAGAGCTCTACCACCTGGGTACACTTTTAGCCCTGAAACTTTCGAATTAGCTTCCATTTTTTTCCTGTACCTATTCCAAATCGTCTCATTTTTCTAACAGAATATTTCTGGAACCTGACCCTTTACAGCCAGCCATTCCGACCATCCACACCTTATTAACTCACATTTCCAGAAAGGACTCTCGACACTGTTACAAACNCTTTCACTGCCATCTTGCTCGAGTCTGGAAAGTCGTCCTGAAAGTGCCTGGAGAGCTTCCAACTATCTCCAAAAGTCAATGTGTTTATTATCCATGATTTTTAAATATCTGTCCCACCCTCAAGACGGCCCTCTCTCCACAGACCAACTGCAGCGCTTTAAATAAACCAGGCAAATAGTTTCTCCAATCGCCTAGGGACTCACCCTCCTGTTCGCATTCCTGCGACACATCAACCAACACACCCCCACACAGCCAAGCCGAGGTTTTCTCCTCCACAACTCCCTTCCAGATTCCCTTTCCTGTGAACACCTCTGACTCCTGGATCAAGTCTCCCTCCTCATCTTCCCCACCCGTTAGCATTAGCAGGATCACGCATGGTCCGCTGACTGCGGGAACAGCATTGCCCTTTGCCTAGTTCGAGTCCCGCGGGGCACAAACTTTGTTCAGGGCCGGAGCCCGGGGCTGGGGCAGGCTCCCTCCCGCGTCCTCGGCTGCGTGCCCAGCCTGGCTTCCACAGGCCGCTCCGACACAGGGCCGTGCATGCACGGCTGGCCAGCTCGCCCGCCTCTGGGGCTGCCCCGGATAGAAACAACCCTGCCGGCGGCCCGGGTGTCCGTGCTCCCGGGCCGCTTACGACGGCGGGCACCCGGCGGCCACCTAGGCCGGGCAGGTGACGGCGGCGGAGCCCGGAGGGGCGGGGCGGCCGGCTGAGCGCCGCTGCCCGTGTCCCTTGGCCATCGGCCCGCGGCAGGGCGTTGCGGAGCTCCCCGCGGAGCCTGCCGACCCCACTCACCTGCAGGTGGCCGCCACGGGCAACTCCGGCCGTCCCCCGGCCGACATAAGCCACGTCAGCTAGGGAATCCCAGGCTGGGCGCCTCCGCCGCCCGCCGCGCCCCTGGGACACAGCCACTCTCCGTGGGACGGAAGATGGGACTGAGACGTCGGCCTATCGGAGCTGCGCACGGGGCGTTACCATGGCGACCAGGCACGCCTTGTTTATAACTAATCGCGTCACGCCGGCAGACACCAATCAATGCCCTAAGACCTTCCACTTCCTCAAAGACGGGGCCAATGGATTCTTAAGAAGGAGAGGCATGGCGGATGAGTATGTGTTGAGGTGCGACCCGGAAGAAGATCCAAAAAGGCTCGGCGATGCCGAGAGGGTGGGTATTCTGCAAAGATCAGGTGTTTGCTGTGTAGTTTGGGAGTTCCGGTTTACCCTGATTTCTCGTCTAGTGCTGTTCCTGCTAGCGACCATGGCCTTGGCTTCTGATGAGACTTTGGGCTAGGGACACCAGCGGCTAGTATTGGGATATGTGGGAGAACCAACTCGGGGTAGTGCCTGAAACTTGCTTTAGCACGGCTTTTTAACTTTGTGATGAAAACATGAGAACCAGAGGCATGGCTAGCCAAAGACAAACAGCACTTTAGTAACAGAACTCGGACTACAGCCTGACTTCACAAGGCATCGTTTGCTGATACCCTCAAGATGTGAGTGTAAGAGATTGTGAAGGGTTGGAAATTGGCGCTTTAGCTGGGATAAACAAACTGAGATTTAAGGACTCAGGCTCTGGGATGAGTCAGTGAGGAGCTCCAACAAGAGACAGAAAGCACTCATCGAGTGCTCCTTCACCCTAAGGAGGCAGAGGGGGCAGAAACCTAGCTAGCCAACTCCTAATGATTTCAGACATTCGTCATAAGAATGTTAATATGAATTTATTGAATCTCATACACAAAGCACTCAGCTAGCCCACTATATTTGCAATCTCATCCTAATGATCACATAATCTTTTGAGGCCCAAATAGTAGCTCAGTAACATCTCCTAGCCGTTCATTTAAAATTGTAGATCCTATATTTACTATAAATCTTTTGCCACCTAACATAACTATTTATCTTACTGTCTTATCACTAGTTTATTATAAGAAATCCTGAGTTTTTTGTCTCTTTTGATCTCAGTTATATCTCCAGGTCCCAGAATAGTATACGGGGTGTACTAAATGTCCCTTGAAGCAATAAGTTATGTTTGCATCACTCAGATGTCTCTTGGAGAGTGACCATTTTGGGACCATGAGATGGTTCCATAGGTAAAATGTGATGATCCAGTTTTGATCCCTGGAATCTACATGAAGGTGAAAGGAAAGAAACAAACAACAGTTGTCCTCTGACCTCCACATGTGCCATGGAAATCATATACACACATCATACATAATGATTGTTATTTTTAAAAAAGAATGACCATTTCCCTAATTACAAGTATAGTGAGGAAAAGTTGAGGGTTAAAAAAATGTCCTATCCTGCAGCACACATGTAATATTAGAGAAGAAATGTTGGGGATGGAAAGGCTAAAAGTTCAGGGGTGGAGATGTGTGTGGAGGAGAAATAATGATGGCAGAAAAGTCTAAGTGGAAAAGGTATGGGAATGGAGATGTTAGGAAGGGGTGAGGTGACAGCGAACCCAAANGAAGATTTATGGGAAGCCTTTTTATTGTAAGCTAATTTATTTGTAAGCTAATTTTAAGACATATTGGATTTCTAAAATGGAGTTTAAACAGAGGTACTTTACATGAGTGGATAATGCTGTTCCCATACCCATGGTTCTCTAGCAAATCCCAATATTACGTATGGGATATCTCCCTATGAGTTATTGGTCAAGGAGGGCTCAGAAACCCAGACAATACAAGCTACTTCAATTGCTCTTGGTTGTCCACCAGAACTAGATGGTAAAACTGTATTATAGAACATACACACTTTCATTACAGAACAGAGAAATCAAACTGGGACTGACCCAGAAACTGGCTAGCCTTCATAGTGCTAGAAATGATGATTTGGGGTGCTGGGAGAGAAAAGTTATCATTGGTCTTAGCCTATAGTGGACTCTGCATGCTACAATACTGACCTGCCACATAACATGTGTCCAACTGGTGCAACAATGCAACAATGGCATGGATGTTTTGGGAGTCACCAACCCCTTTCTGGTTGGATTCAGGCATGCTCTACAAAAGGGAATTCATGTCTGGTACTGTAAATCTGGTCAAAAGCCCTTAGCTGGGAAGGTATAGACACTAGGAAGGAATCTCTATTGTTTTGCTGAACGGACATATTTCCACATTGCCTTGTAAATATGTGTATACCCACTGATTAGTGATGTTTCTTTTTGCCATGAGCAAAGGTGAATGCAGAAATTTGCAACTAGTCAAAGGGCTGAGAATAAGGGACCATCAAGTACTCAGCCTTGAAAAGGCATCAGTATCATTCCCCACCACTGTGGCTTAGAGAACGTCACAGAAGAGGAGGCAGGAAGAATTTAAAAACTGGAGGATGGGGAGAAGTGCCTTGATAAGCTGCCTTCTGGACGTAACATGGCTGTTGCACTATGGTAACTTTCATATCGCTGAAGATGAAGCTCGTCAATATTCCAGCATGGATGGAGGAGCACATGAGGCCCCACTTCTAGCTAAATAGATACTTGCAGTTAATGCCTGTTGGGGAAGGGAGTCAATCTTTTTCAATGATATTACCATTAGTAAATTGCCCATGATTTGGTAAACAATCCATCACCCATGCACGTGCAGGCAACCCTAATTAAACTCAGTGGTTTTGTTAAGACATGAAAATANGAGGGGGTTGCTGGGGAGTTTTCTAGAGGGGCTGGGACGGGGATAAGAGAAAGTAAAGAGTGTTCCTGATCAAAATGCATTGCAAACATGCAGGAATTGTGAAAGAATAAAAAATGGTCTCANTCTTCTGATTTACTGTTACCCAATTCTCCCCTTGACAGTTATTTTCTCAAGGCCTCCCTTCATCTTCCCCTATGCCAAATGCAGACATCCCAAAACTTTCCTACAGCTTGTGTTTCTTCCAGATGTATTTTATCTTCAATATAACATTTATTCAAATATTTGTCAAATATATGTTGCATGTAAGTGTATCACACACACACACACACACACATATATATATATAATATGTATATATATTATACCATATAAACAAGTATAACCTGTAAGCACTTTGTTACAACTCTGGGAGTTTGTTTGGGGCTGCTAGGACAGCTGATGGCTGGAGCTGCAAAGAGACAGTCCAGCCCTGGAGGGCGAGGTATCCTGGACACCTGGAGCTGATCAGAGCAACTCTGGGGGTTGGGGCTGCAAAGGGTCAGCCCAGCCCTGGAGGGGAAGTTATTCTGACTGCTCGGGAGAGTCAGGCCTGGAGTCAGGTGTGGTGTGGTGGGGGATGATCTCCCCACANNATATAGCAATCCTGCTTCTCTCCTGGAAAGCCGCTACAGCTGAGCTTTGCTCAGCCCCCACTTAAGGGGGCTTCCTAGCAGATCTCTGCTTCTCCGGCTTATGGTGTTACTTCTTCACTCTGCAAAAGGGGAAACCCCTGCAGGAATATAGCAATCTCCTCTGCCACCAGAGCAAGGTGTTACTCAGCTCTTTGCTCAGTCCCCTGTGGGACATCTGAGCAAAGATCATGTGTGTGCCAGCAAATGAAGATCTTCACACGCAAAACTCTTTTGAGAAAGAGATTTATTTGGGAAAGAGGAGTCCAGGGAGAAGAGAGAACAGTTCACAACTGCCCAGGCAGGGTGGTTTATATAGGATGGCTTGGGGGCAGAGTCAACAGGGATTGGCTAGTTTTATTCCTGCACTGGGATTGGTCAGTTTTGTGAGCTAGGGGCAAAGATGACCCTGATTTCAGAGCCAAACTGTGTTTCTTACACTGGCATTTTTTGGCTTTTGGACACTAATTCTGAGGCCAGGGCCTCTTTCACTGACTCTGATTCTAGGGACCAAGTGTGTTACTTTGGTACTAGTTTCAGAGTCAGGGCATGTTTCCTTGGTTCTGGGTTTGGGGATAAAGTCTTCATTTCTATGGCTCAGGTCCCAAACACAGGCTGTGTTTCTTTCCCTGGTCTGAGCCATCTTTCCCTAGTTCTGAGCTCCAGGGTCAGGGTGGGTTTCTTTAGCCAGCCCCTTTTTCCTACATAACCTATACCAATGAATCATATCATCTTATAGGTTAGAAAAAGAAGTGGCCAATTAAAGACTATTTCATTGAAAAACAGTGTGTGTGGGGGGGGGGTTGGAGAAATAGCTGAGTAGTTATGAGCACTTTGCTCTTGCAGATGACCTACATCAGGTTCTCAGTACCAATGTCTGGTGTCTCACAGGCCCCTGTAACTTGAGCTCTGGGGGAATCTGACACCCTCTTCTGGATGTTTTGCGTACAGACTTCTGCATGGTCACAACAGACACACTCTCATACTCAAAAATAAAAAATAAACTAATTGAACTTATTTTCCATTTTTTCATTTCTAAAAGGAAATACACAAATCCAACAGCCAAGCATGGTGGCACATGCCTCTAATCCCAGCCCTGGAAGCAGAAGCAGGTAGATCTCTTTGAGTTTGAGGCCAGCCATATCTAATGAATTCCAGGCCAGCCAGAGCTACATAGTGACACCTACTCTTTAAAAAATGCATTATTTGGGGGTTAGAGAGACANCTCTTGAGCACTGGCTGCCAGGTTCAGTTCCCAGCATCCACACGGCAGCTCACAACTGTCTAACTCTAGTTCCAGGGAATCCAACACCCTCATACAGACACACATGCAGACAAAACAACAATGCACATAAAATAATTTTTAAAATGTATTTTTAATACAAGAACTATAACCAACTCTTTCCCTCTATGTCTCTTCTCCAGTTTTTCAGATAATTAAAAGTCCTTTAATTGACCAATTCTTTTTTCTATACTTTGTCAAGGTAAAAAATATAATGGTAGTAATATTAATAATGGAAATTCTTACTAACAAATGTGAAAAATTCAAATAATCCTGGCAAGTTTTTCAGGAACACAATATTTATTTATTTAAAAAAAAAAACCAACCTTTAGTTAGAAAACAAAAACGAAAGAAATTTCTTATTTCGTGTCAACAATAGAATTTCACGCTGACTTCTGTCCCACAATAAAAGCCTACAAATCTGTGAATGGAGACAGGGTAGAGAGGAAGGGGAAAGAATTGGGAACGAGGTAGGCAATGCTCTGCTTGTTGCTTCCAAGTGTTACATGAAGATCCTCTGGAAACACACTGGTAGCCCAGAGGCAAAGCAATCTAAAATGTAAGATTGCTGGCTTTCAGTTACCCTCTAGGGGGGTTTGGTTCCACCAATAAATAAAGTTCCTAATTCTATACTAAGCTCATCCTTTGGAACGTCAATCTCATCGCCTGGTTCTTCACCAAGCTTCTTCCACCAAGGTGCTTGTATGTGCTTCAGAGTAGTGAGATGGGCTTGTTTGGCCTTGGCTGCCACAGGCCTAGATCTACTTAGGAAGTGCTCAGGTTCCTTTCCTTCTGCCTCCTTCAGACTTGGTGCTTCTGCAGCAAACAGAAAGTAAATGGGTTAGTAGAGNGTGCCAGGCAAGCAGCAACCTGAAAACAGCAGAGCTGGGGCCCAGCTATAGTCAGGAACAGGACAGAGTTGTAACTCTGAATGTGTTGTCAATGCTAACTATGAAGGTAGATGTCTAGTCAAAAGTTGCAGTTGTGAGTGACAGCAACAACCCCAACTCCCCTGGCAACTTCCAGGTTTAAAACAAAAGAATAAAAGAAGAAATTTTGTTAGCTTAAAAACGTAAACTTTGGTGAAAGCACATCAGTAAAAGTTACAAATGATCTATAAGTGCATTGCACTGTAACTACTGTCATTGTCTATTCTAAAATATGAAAAAATTAAAAGAAGGCTTTGGGGATTACAGAACAGAATGTGGCTTATAGGGCACATCTTTGAAATTAGTAATTTTGCTGAAGCTGAAATATTTGAATTGATAACAAGTACAAACAGAAACTACAGAGTTTGTATCATTGAAAACTGAAATGATGTAAGATTTCCTGAGGGCTAGAATAGACAATTTGTGCCATGTTCCTTCTAAAGATTTTGGATGCCACATGTCTTGCATGGGNTATTTCTTTTATGAAACAGAAGGAAGCAGAGCATACTCATCAACTGTTCAATATTGGTGCTGATCTGAGCCATCAAAGCTTCTCTGTGTTGCTGGGCTCTTTCTTCTACGGCCCTTCCCATAAAATAGTGTTGAAGTTGTTCTTGTGCTTGTGCATGGAGCTCTCTGCTGGCCACATCTGACGCCTGAGAGCTCTGAAAACACATGACAGAAAACTTGTCGTAAGGACAGATATATCAAAATATGCTTAACCTAACCACAGAGCAGAGCTTCTAGAATTCTTAGCAGTATCTCATTTTATCTATAGAATCTACTACAAGTATTAAACTGTCTTTCAATTAGTAGCTTTAGTTGAGTATAGTCATGCCTGGAATCTTCATGTAGAAGCAGAGGCAAGTTGATCATGAGTTCAGGGCCAGCCTGGGCTATATAGTAATACCTTGTCTCAAAAAATCTAAAACACAAACCAACCAACCTACCCATAACAGAAACAAAAAAGTAGCCATCAAACCTACCAGTCAGAATTTAAACAATAACAACTTCCCATACCCCAGTTTTATATAACAATGTAGGTGGGCAAGTTTCTTTTTTTTAAATTAACTTATTTTCTCTTAGATTTTATATGTGTGAGTGTTGTGTCTGCACTTATGAATGTGTACCATGTGTGTGTCTTGTGCCCTCAGAGGCTAGAAGAGGGTATAAGATCCCCCTAGAACTGGAGTTACAGATAGATGGCTGTGAGCCACCATGTTGGTGCCAGGACCTGAACCTGGAGCTTCTGTAAGAGCAACAAGTGTTCTGAAATTCAGAATTCTCTCTCTAGGCCCCCAAGTTCTTTTTGGTATCCTTCCTTACCATCATTTCTTCAAAGAGATTCAAATTGATTATTAGGAGACTGCAATGAAAATTACAAACAGTTCAGTAAGGTCTAGAAGAGGAACAATGCCAATTCCTTTTGTTTTGGACCTCATTTGAAATACTATTTTATTTCTTATCCATCCCTACTCCAAATGCATCTATACCACAATGCTATAACTGGTTCTGGTTTCGCAGAATGAGGGATAAAAATCAGCTAAAAGACCCTATCCTTTAGACTACTCAGATAATTTAAGGGGAGAAATTAGTGACTAATTTGGGTAAGAATGAAATAATCTTAGTCTTATAGCTGATAAAATTTCTCATAGCACAGCTTTCTCAAATATTGATGTAGTCTTGTTCCAGCTGGTAACTTACCTTTCAGCCACAGATCTTATCAAAGTATACTAGAATCTGGCCAAAGCAACACTTAAAAAATAATGAACTGGTTCAGGTTGAGAGCACTGGCTGCTCTTCCAGAGGTCATGAGTTCAATTCCCAGCAACCACATGGTGGCTAACAGCCATCTATAGTGAGATTGGGTGCCCTCTTCTGGCATGCAGGCAGAACATCAAATATATAATAAACAAATCTTAAAAAAAAAAAAAAACCTGGGGTATTCATCAGAATTACACTCATCCTTCCATATCTATGAGATCTACACTCATATTCAACTGAAGAATCAAAGGTATTAGAAAATATTGCATCTATGCTGAATTCATACAAACTTTTCTTATCATTATTCCCTAAAAAGTACAGTCAAAGAACAATTTACACAGTCTTTACATTATACTAGTAACTAGAAGTGTAAGTAACAGTCTTTACGTTTGTAAGCAACTGGAGGTGGTGGTTTAGAGTATGCACAAGTATATGCAGAGATTATATGGAAGAACTAACAGTTTGATGAAAGGAACTTGAACAACTATGAATTTTGGTATCCGCAGAGGTTCAACAACAGTTCCTAGAGGATACTGTAGGACTACTAACTGCTCAAAGATTATTTTTTTAAAGGAGAGGTCAAAAACATAAAAATAAGAGCTCATACTGTGTAACAAAAGGCAAAATGAAATTCATAAAAATAAGGATTTTTGGTGTATCAAAGGACACTGTTGAAGGGCAGCCCATGGAATACAAAAAAATTTCCAAATCATGTATCAGATAAAGGAACAGTATATAGACAACTCAAACAGCTCATCAGCAAAAAAGCAACCTGATTTGAAAATGGGCAAAAGTCCTGAATATACTTTATAGTATACAGTTTATACAAATGGTAAGTAAATACATGGGAATGTACTGAAAATCAATAATAATAATAATAATAATAATAATAATAATAATAATAATAATAGAAATGCACATTGAAAATATGAGATAACAAGTCATATTTATTAGCTATATTTAAAACAACAACAACAACAAAAAAAACCATGAGCTGAGAACACAGCTCAGTCAGTAGAGTGCTTGCCTCACATGCAGAGTTCCTGGGTTTTATCTCTAACACCACATAAAACTGTACAGTATAGAGGTGCATGCCTGTAATCCCAGCACTTGGGAAGCAAATGCAAGAGGACCAGAAGTTCAAGTTCATCCTCAAAGCTACAGAATGATCTCTACAGCAGTTTGGGCTTCATGAGACCTTGTCTCATGTCAAAAAGGCAAACCAAGAAACACATCCCCCTCCAAAACACACACACACACACACACACACACACACACACACACACACACACACACACCAACAGAAAATAAAATCCTTGAATACTATTGTCGAAACAATAAATATGCGCACACCTACAATGGAATGCTATCTGAGAAATTATTTCTTTTTGTGACAATGTCTCATTATATAGCTTAGTCAGGCCTCAAACTCACAGAGATCTACCTCTGCCTTCAGAATTTGCCCAGTGGAACTTTATTCAGATTTTAAGAAAAAAGTTCAGACACAAGCTACACCCTGAATAAATTTTAAAGACATTATACTAGGTGAAATAAATAGTGCACAAAGGATACTGTATGACTTCATGTTACGTACTTAGGCGAATTCAGACACATACTGATAGTTGTCAGGAGCCGAGAAGGAAATAGGTATGCTATTTAATCAAAATTGTAAAATAAAATTAAAAGAAAAAAAGTCTAATGATGAATGGCGGTAAAAGTGACACAACAAGGTAAATGTACTTCATGCCACTGGACATGTAACTATTGTTAAGCTGATAATTTTTAGGTTTTGTAGTTTATTTTACAGTGCTGGATATACGCAGGGCTTTGCATGTTTTCAAAGATTTTTTTTTGTTTATTTGTGTGTGTGTGTGTGTGTGTGTGTGTGTGTGTGTGTGTGTGTGTGTATACACAAGTGCATGGGTACCCATGGAGACCAGACAAGGATGTCAGTTCCACTAGAGGCTGGAGTTCCTGGCAGTTCTGAGCTGCTCAACGTGGGTGCTGAGACCCTAACTCAGGTCCACTGAAGGAGCAGTAAATAATTTTAACCTCTGAACTCTCTCCAGACTGATACATATATGTTTAAAAAACTATCAAGTTATTTTTACATTATTATGAGAATCTGAGCAATCACAGTTCTTCTATTAGCTTGCCAACACTTAGTGATTTAATCTTTTAGATTCCAGCCATTCTAACAGGTGTGGATTTCCTTATTGTGGTTTTAATTTGTATTCCTGAAATGAATGCTGATGCACCTTCTCCTATGTTTGTTACCTGTATGTAACAAATTCTTTGGAAGAATTGTCTTTGCAAGTCTTCAGGCCACTTAGAAATAGATCACNTTTTATTATTGTTGAATTTTAAAAAATTCTTTCTATGGATTAGTATATAGATAAATGAACAGCAAAGACATTTCCCAAATCTCTGCTTTCTCTTTTCATTATCTTAACAGTTCTTCTGTAGAGCACACGTTTTAAATTTTGATGAAGTCGGGCAGTGGTGGTGCACGCCTTTAATCCCAGCACTCGGGAGGCAGAGGCAGGTGGATCTCTGTAAGTTCAAGGTTAGCCTGGTCTACACAGTGAGTTCCATGACAGCCAGGGCTGTTACACAGAAAAACCCTGTCTCGAAAAACCAAAAATTTGATGAAGTCAATTCATTAATTTTCTTCTTTTCACTTCTGGATATTTGAAAAATCCCTGACTAATTCAATGTCACAAATTTTTTTATCATATTTTCTTTTAGAAGTTCTACAGTTTTAGGTCATGATTGAATTATATTTATGATACATTTGGGGTTAAACTTTGTACATGGTATGGAATTTGGATTAAAGTTCACTTTTCTATATAAAGATATACAACTGCTTTAGTTTCTCTATCATATTAATTACATGAAGCTTTGGAAATTATATATCTTTAGCTCCTGGAAACCATGATTCTGTCTTCTGTTTCTATCAGCTGACTTCTCTATTCAACTTGGGTAAGTGGAACTACACANTATTTATCCTTTATATCTGGCTTATTTCACTTAAAATTTCCCTCAAGGCTCATCCATGCTGGCTTTTTTAATTTTAGGTACATAAAGATTTAGAAATTTTATGTTCTCTTGATTAAATGATATTTGAAAGTACTTTGTTTCCCTTTATTTTTCCATTTAAAAAATACATTTTTCTAATTAACATATAACCAAGCCTTACTTGAAAAAAATTATGTGTATGTGTGTGTACCCTGCTTGTCTCTGTGTGCACTATGTGTGTACAGTGCCTACAGAGGCCAAAAGAGGATGCTGGATCCTCAGCACTAAACTTACAGGTGGTTGTAAGCTTCTGATGTTGGTGCTAGGAACTGAGTAAGGGTCCTCTACAAGAGCAGCAAGTGTTCTTAACTGCTGAGGCATCTGTCCAGCCCAGATTTTAGTTTTAAGTTTACTCTGAAAACCCTTGTTTTCTAACTGGAGACATACCATTTTTATTTACTGTAACACAACCACATTTCAGTCTCTTACCTTGGTATTTCCTATTTGTCCCCTTACTTTCTTGTGCATTTCTTCTTTTTCTGTCTTCTTGATTAGTCGANTATATTTTTTGTTTCAGTTTCATTTCCTTCATGACTTTTTCCTTTGCTCGTTGTTGTAGTATGTATCATTAACTTACCAATTTACATCTGAGAGATACCATACTAATTCTTACATAGGAATCTTTAAATCATANATGTATTTTTTTTCTTCTGGCTTTTATGTTATTGTTGCTATGTATTTTACCTTTTAGTATGCTACAAAGACTACATTATAAATCATTACTATTGTTTAAAACAAGGACCAGCAACTAAACCCAAAAGCTTATTTTAGAAAATGAAAAGTTTTCAGTGTGAGACAGCTCAGTGAGTAAAGGCTCCGGTCTACTGCCAAACCTGACGGCCTGAGTTTGATGCTCATGACCTACATGGTGGAAAGAGAGAACTGACTACAAATTGTCTTATGACCCCCAGACAACAAATAAATAATTTAGTTGAAACACTAACATACTTATTCATTTAGCTATAATCTATAATCTATAGCTACTTTAGTCCTACAATAATAGAATTGAATAGTTGCCATAAAGGTTAAATATCTCCTAACACTGAGGGTATTAACTATGTAGTAGGACAAGAGTCAGTGATATTTTATAGATTTAAGCAATGAGGAAAATCTCTTGTANAGGTAGGACTAAACCTTGCTATCCAATTTATTTTTTGTCATTGCTCTGCTCCAGGGGTTATTAGGTTCCCATAGAATCACAGACACATACGTATTCTGCTTTTCATTTTGTGGAGGTCAGGCTCTGGAAGCATAAGATATTAAATGGTAGGATTACCTAAAACTATTATATCAAACTTCTAACATTAGTCAGCTAAAGTCTTTAGATAGTAGAAAACTGTGTTGGCATGAGGAGAGGAGAGGGAAGGAGAAAAGAGAAGAAAAAAGAAAGAGCATGCATTCAGATGCAAGCAGCATTAGCAAAATCCTAACAAAACATGAGCAGTACTCTGATATACTAAGAATGGTTGGTTCAAATGAGGCAAGTAAGAATTCTGACTGAAATGTATAAACTATCACTTTCTCCATAAAAACTGACAAGTGTGGAAACATGGGAGACGAAAGAAAAAAGTAGAGGTGATGTGTAGGCATACAGGTAATTAAAAATAATGACAGGAATGGTGAGTCATCCTAAACAAAACAGAGAAATGACCTTCAAAGATATGCAGGAGTGTAAGGTCGGGAACTCACAGGGAAGAAGCAGGTAGCACCTGCTCTGTTGCATTGTGCTCACACAAAGTCAGAGATGTGGGTTTTCTGTTGGGGAAAAGGTGTCAGCAGCATTATAGTAATAAAACCAAAGAGGCAGGTCATCAAATTTTACATCTTAGTAGGTCTTGGAGGTTATTAATAGACTAGTAAATATAANTTCTTAGACGTGTGTTTGAGCATATGGAGGTAAGGATGAATATTCACTGACTGACCATACATATTCTTATTAGAAGATTCAAAACAGCCAAGATTTTACTGTACTATTATAAGAAACAACATACAGGTTTTGTTGACATAGTACAGGAAATAACTGAGTTTTAAATGAGTCCCCATTTACTACCAATTATACTTCTGGATCCTGTAACTGTAAGAAGAGTTCAATTTTACTAACTCTATGGAACTACCTTGCATCCAACAGTCAATGTGCATTTACATATGGAACACTGCTTTGGTGGTGAATACCATGCAATGGATTAATGAAATGTGTTTTTCAGCACAGAAACCTACATACCGGATGTCTACTGACGTAGTCATCCACTTGTTGCTTCAGTTCAACTCTGCGTGCATCAGTGAGTTCTTGGAGTCCATGCCAAGAGGCAAATAGTTTATTTTTCTTACGGCACTTTGCTAGGAATTTAAGAACCTGGAGTGAGGTAGAGAGAAAAAGAAGAGCTTCTGATTCTGGTTTCTTAATAGCTGTCTTTTCCCTACAACNTAAGTCAATGACACCACTACTGCAACAGTTAACTCAGTATGTATGAGAAAAGGAATGAGACTGTGACAAAGTGAAAAAATACAGTGACTTTTTAACTATACAGATCCACCCCTCCTTCTAATAGGGCTATGTTCCAATAAATCCATTATGAGTTGAAAAGACTGGTAAGTTGTAAATACACTTAATACCTCTACCATCATAGCCTGGTTTCTACTAAGTGAACATCACTTTCCCACCATGGTAGGGTNGGGCTATCTGCATATTTTTCCACTTTCACTATTTTAAGGGATATACCCAAATATTACTATTACTGTTGTTTTTGGTTTGCCAGGCCTCATATAGGTTAGGCAACCCTTGAACTAACAATGTAGCCAAAGGTATCCTTTCTGATTCTCCTGCCTCCCTCCACCTACTCATTGCTGGCATGCACCATCACTCCTAGCTTATATGGTGCTAGGCATCAAACCTGGGCTTAATACACTCTAGATAAGCAGTCATATTATTTTATTAAAATTGTTTTATAAATTTTAATTGTTTTCCTTTCCCCCAACTCCTCCCAGAGTCTCTCCACCTCCCTACCCAACTTCGTGTTCTCATTCTTTGTCTTTCTCTCTCTCAAACAAAAATGAAAATCAAACAAAAAATCAGACAAAAAATGCCCAAACAAAACAAAATCAAACAAGAGCCAACAAAACCTCAAAACATGGAGTTTTGTATTGGTCAACTACTCCTGGGCATGGGATCTACCCTGGAGAATGGCCGATCTACCCAGTGACACTCCTTTGGAGAAACTGATTTTCCCTTTGCCAATAGGTATCACTTTTCATTCTCAGTCAGTACTGGGACCTCATCTGGCTTGAACCTGTACAGGTCCTATGAGTGCTGCCATAGTCTCTGTGAATTCATATGAAGCACTCATATTATTTCTGTAGTAAGAAATAAATATATAAAAGGAAATAAGCATTGAGTTCTAATCTCAATTCTAATTCCTTATAAGCTTATGATTCTGGGCAAGCCACTGGTTTCTACAGTAAATGCTCTATGTCAATAAAAGACAAGGACCCTAATTTTACATGTCTTACAGTATTAAAAATATAAAAGATAGTATATAAGAAAAGGTTTGGTAATAATAAAATATTTTTTAAAACTTTAAGCTATAAGCAAATTTTCTAAATGTTCTTTCTCAAGTCTTTCATAATAGACATACAATTTTGGCACAAATACGAAATTATTCTTTGCAATTCTTCATTTTCCCATGCTTTTATTTTCCTCAAAATCATATACTGTTTTAAAAGCATTGGTTGGCAAGTCATGCCACAGGCCAAATGTAGTATGCTATCAGTTTTTGTATAGGATAAACCTGTTTTTTATTACGCTTTACATGGCTAAAAATTAAAAAGGAAAATTTTATTTTGTGACATGTAAACTGAATGTCTGCAAATTTTTATTGGTACATAGTTATACTTGTTTAACTATTGTCACTCTAACTGTTATCTATAGCTGCCTGTGTACTTCAACTGTTAAGTAGCTATTACAGCTTGCACAGCTTGCAAAGCGTATCTGGTCCTTTCCAGAAAACGTTTTCTGGTGTAATTCTATTGTTTAAAGTGTCAGTTTTACAAATCTCAAAAGCAAAAGCCTTTTTTACCTTCAAGTGAGCACCATTTACTTTTCTAAGATTTTTCTTCCAGATTAATTCCATTGATTTTCTTGAACAGAAATAAGGATTTAACTCCTTTTTATTGCATGTACATTCCACCCAATATATCTGATATAATTATGTCATACTTCAGTTAAAACAATATTCACATACTGATTATTAAATAAAGGTGAGCTACTTTTTTTGGTAGGGGGCAGGGATTGGTTATATAGCCTATGCTAGTCTTGAATCTGTAATTCTCCTGTGTCAGTCTCCTGAGTGCTGGTATTAGACCTACACAATAATGACAGGTAAAGGTATTATTCATTCTAAAGAATATATTATAATTACTTTTCTTTTCTTGCATATTTTTTCTGAAATTAACACTTTTTTCTATGTACTTGATTTTCTACATATTTATTTCTGATTATGTTCTACAACTTCACTCTAATAGTCAAGACATTAAAATAGATCAGATAGTCTATCAAATAGATTTCTGACTTGCCTGTTCTACCTGGCACAAAGCTAGTTCTGTGGTCTCTGTCACAATTACCTTGGTTTCTAATCTTTTCCTTGTACTTTTTGGATTTTGGCTATCTACCTTCTTGGTTTTCTCATTGGCTTAAGAGCTTCTGTGATATATAAACGTGTCTTTCATGTTCCTTTACTTTTAATTCCCTTTTTGATGAGCCATAATTTTAGTTGGAAATGGTTTCTCTCAGACATGACACAGTTTTACTTCAAGATTTCTTAAGTTCCAATGCTGCTGCTGAGTTCTTTGTTCCCAGTGCATTTCACAGAAATGTGAAATAAATGTGTTTCTTTTACTGTATTGGACATTTATCTATGTTTTAAATCTAACGTTTGTGACATTCAGTTTTAGAAAATTCTTAATTTGATTTCCTATTCTCTGTTTTTCTGTTCTTGACTTCAAATGTTCATACATTTGATTTCCCAGGTTGGTATTATTTTTTGTCCTGTTTTCCAGATTTTCTTAACCTTTCCACCTAGCTCTCCCTTTCTCTTTTTTCTGTTATCCCTTTTAAACATCATGTTGATTTTGTTTCATGTATTCTCTTATCTGAGGAAATGATAGGCAAAATTTTAATTCCTGCAACATCTCTCTACACATTTAATTCCCCTACCCCCTACCCCAGGGATTGAATCTAGGACCTCACTTATGCTGGTCAGGTGCTCTATCTTCTGAGGTACATCGCTGTTGGAGAATATTATTTTAAAGTGTGTTATTTCTGTTTATGTTACATTTGTTTAACTCTGTGAAGCTATGTTGCTGTGCCTGTCTAAAATACCTGCTGGTCTAATAAAGAACTGAACGGCCAACAGCAAGGCAGGAGAAAGGATAGGCGGGGCTGGCAGGCAGAGAGCATACATAGGAGAAATCTGGGAGGAAGAAAGAAGTAGCCAGAGAAGGAGAAGGACTCCAGGGGCCAGCCACCCAGCTATACAACCAGCCACAGAGTAAGAAACAAAGAAAGGTATACAGGAATAGAAAAGGAAAAGCACAGAGGCAAAAGATAGATGGGATAATTTAAGTTAAGGAAAGCTGACAAGGAAAAAGCCAAGCTAAGGCGGTGCATGAGTGATTTATTTGGGAGCTGTGTGGCGGGCCCCCCAAAAGAGCAAAAACAAACAACACATCCCTGAGCATTGAGTTCTCTATTTCTATCAAGCAACTATGCTCATGTTCAATGATACTTGCCTTTGACTGTTGAGGCTGAGCACTAAAAGGCTATTCCGAAGTTCTGAGTTGCTGTATGGGGCTACTGTGTATTTCAACATAGGGCCAATAAACCATGTTGTTTTGTTCAAATACCTCAATATTAGTAAACTTTGACTTTGCTCATAGGCTACTCAGATTTCTCAAAGAAAATGCTTCTATTCTACTAGCTGTAGTTATAATCCTGAAAGTTGAGGAGCAAAGTGGTTGCGTGATGTCTTAAATGTTAAACTGTCCCTTAACACTCATTTTCAGTATGGTGCTTAATCCCAAAAAGCAGAGAGACTCTTCCTTTCAGTTTTCTGTTTGGAGATTCTTTTTTATCTATCCTTCTATCTTTCTTCCACCCTCCTTTTAGTCACACCCTGGGCTTAAGATGTTCCACTGAGAACTTTTTCTATTCCTCTATCAGAAAAACTTCCTTGATGTTTTTCTTATTTGTCATTTTAGTTTTCTTATGGGTTGTTTTTGGCTTTTTAATATGCCAATGGTTTGTTTTGCTAATTCTTTTTATGGCTTGTTAGGGATGGATATGTATATAACATTATATATTTGTATTCTAATAATCAAGTCACCATTCTGGTTCTAAAGAACAATTATTACTTTCTGAGCTGCTGCTGCTTCTTGGCAAAGAGGTGAAAAAGCAAGGAAATATCTAAAAACATTCAAAAGGAAAAGGCAGCTAAATTCAAATTTAATTCTAACATTGCAATGCTACCAAGAACTCTTCATTTGTCTATGAGAATAAAGATGTCTAATTGTTAATGTGTTTTCAGTGTTCCTTTATTGTGGGGGCATGTCTATATATAGGCCAGGAATGCTTGGTGTTTGCTATGTAGTCTAGGTTAACCTTGAATATGACATCCTGATTCAATCTCTTAAGTGCCTGAATTATAGATGTGAGCTACTACAATTCATTTTGGATTTTTTTCTTTCTACTTTTAGCAATTAAAAAAATGCCTCAGTTAGGTGTGATGGTACACTATAATATTAGCAGTGAGGGGTGAGAAAAGAGAATTTAAGTTCAAGGTCAGCCTGGGATACATGAGATCCTCTCTTAAAGAGATTCTATACAAAGCAAGAGAGGAACAGAAGATAGGTAACAATTTTAACTTTACTTTCTTTCTTTCTTTCTTTCTTTTTGCCAAGTACCTGAAAAACAAATTATTCCCAAGAGATAAGAAGATTTAAATGATAACCTTACTTGTTTTTGTATTTACTTTCAATGAAACTGATGGATTTCCCTCTCTTCCTTTGAAATGAAGACTTGCTGTGTTATCCAGATGGTTTCAAGCTTAGGGATTATGGGATCCTCTGGCCAAAGTCTTTAGAGGCCATACTACCACGCCTGGCTTACCTTTTTCATTTTTACAAATCACAATACTAATGGCAATATAACACAAATCACAAATCGCAGTTATTTTAAATTTCATGTGGCTACATTGAAACTAGTAAAACATGAAATAATATTTTATATCTACTGAGTTATATAAAACATAACTATATGTGCTGGCCATTTTTTTTTATCAACTTGACACAAGCTAGAGTTATTTTGGAAGGAGGAACCTCAACTGAGAAAATGCTTCTACAAGATTGGTCTGTGGGAAAGCCTGTGGTGCATTTTCTTGATTGATGATTGATGTGAGAGGGGCCAACTCAATATGGGTGGTGCAACTACTGGGCTAGTGGGTGCTAAGAGAAAGCAGATGAGCAAACCATTAAGCCAGAAAGCAGCATTCCTCTATAGTCTCTGTTCTAGTTTCGGCCTCTGAGTTCCTGCTATGACTCCCTCCTTCAGTGATGTTACCTGGGAAGTGTAAGATGAAATAAACCCTTTCCTTCCTAAGTTGCTTTTGGTCATGGTGTTTGCACAGCAGTAGAAGTCCTAACTAAGACACTATCTGTAAAACATCAGCATTCCAACATGGAGGCACTATGAACATGTTAATCAGATTATATATATATTATAACATTAAGTTTTCAAAACCTGGTGGTTATATATACTCAAGTGTATTTCACTTGAGTGAAATGGACTAGGCACATGGTAAATATTCTACAGCCACATGTGCTTACCTGGCTGCTGTACTGAACAACCAAGCCATACCTAAAGTACTTCTTAAAAAATGATGCTTTAAAATATGGTAAAATGCTCCTGGGAGACACAGCCTGCCAGTGCTGATTGGGACCAAGAGGTGAGTATCCCCTTAGTGGAACACCCCAGCCTCTCGGCTCTGGGTCCAGGGCCACAGCCCTGTCACCCCAGTACCATCACCCATTGCAGTCCCAGTTTAAGGCTAGTAGGCAGGTCTCCTGCAGACAACTTAGACCAGCATCATCTCCCCACCAAACCCTGTAGCCCCGCCTCCCGCAAGCTCCACTCTCCTGGGAGACAGAGCCGGCCAGTGCTGATTGAGACCAAGAGACTCCATCAGCCCTAATTAGACCAAGAGCTCCCATTAGACCAAGAGTACCAATCGGACCAAGAGAGGCCTCCCGCAGACACAGACACTGCCTGCACCAAGTGGAGGAAGAAATGGGTAGACGCCAGTACAAAAATACAGTCAACAACATAAAGACAAATATGACCCCATCAGGACCTAGTGATTCTATAT